>BQNB010073064.1:5511-26235 GCA_026074375.1 Tanacetum coccineum
AAAGAAGGAACATATGATTTCATCTGAGTGAGAAGCACAGTTGGGAGCAGTTGGCACCTTGCTTGAGATAGCTTGAGTATATCCTTTTGGGATATGTGCTAGTTCAGCAATACTTTGTTTCAAAGTACTGCCCTTGACTTCTGTGGACAGAAAAGCAATGTTTTGAGAGTTTGAATTTGAGACACCCTTCAATTCATGCTCATACACCTTTAAGTTGTTGTAGAGATCATCAAAGTCTAACTCGTCTAATCCAGGTTGTCCCCGAATCATGGTAGCCACTACATGCCACACAGATGGAAGGCTTCTTAGAAACTTCAAATTTGCATCTTCAATGGACACCGTAGCATCATGTAATTCAAGCATGCTAAGAATATGCTGAAACCTTTCATATGCTGAATCTAGTTCTTCCCTAGATCCAATAGTAAATGTCTCAAATTGTTGTTTCAACAGATTCTTTTGCATCTTCTTTGATGCTTCGTTTCCTCCAAATCTTGCTTTTATGGCTTTCCATAAAGATCTTGCATCTACAGCATCATGAAAACTGAGAAGATGTCTATCAGGTATGGCAGAAAGCAGTATATTAAGGGCTTTCTCATTGTTTCTTCTTGCGTTTGCAGCAAGTGAAGTCTTTGGAGCAGACACTGAGGGAGATGCAGGATCAGTTGTGGTTTGGTTTCCATTAGTGATTATGTCCCATAGTATGTGATCAGTGATAGCAATATACTGTCGCATCTTCATGGACCATAGGTCATATTCACCTTTCTTGATTATAGGGATTCTGAGTGCAGTAACGGACGAGGTGGGAGGGATAGGTTCTGTTTCAGACATCTTTTATGAGTTTAGAAAGATTTCGATTGAATAAAAAGTTCTTCAAGGTCAGAGTCTCTTCACAAGCTCTGATACCACTTGTAGGATCGTTATTCCTTAATGAAACACTGATATACTGTCAACTATGCGGAATCTAGTTGGCAGTACTTATGAAGAACACACAACAGTTTCTCAAACGATTTCTTTTATAAACCTTTTGAATCTGCCTAAATTGCAGATCCCTAATACAATACTAATAATTCTCAACTTAGTGTTTTTCTATGTTTTTTTCTATATCTCTAATATCTTCCTAGAGATCCTTTTATAAACATAAGGATAACCTCTAGTAGATGTACAGTCCTTGTATATCATAAACACTAATTGATACTTATCACTAATAACTGTTACAAGATAAATGCTAAAACAACCGTTTAAACTTTATAGTTCCTATATCCACGGCAGTACTTCGATCTTTGACTTACAGTACCTTGACTTTCTACTTAGCAGTACTTTGACCTTTCACTTAGCAGTACTTTGACCTTTTGACTTGTATTTCCCAACATGCCGTATCCACAAAAGGAGATACGACGTATCATCGCCTGGACTTCACAAGAAAACGCGTATTCTCACTTCCTAATACGGGGTATCCATGTTTCGCTATACGCCGTATCCAACTGGATAACTATTCAGAGATTTGGTGAATAATTATAATTTAGGAAGTTATATTTGATTGATCATAAACTTAGCGCGCACTCCAAGGAAAACACCCCTATACGCCGTATTGACCTAGCTCAATATGGCGTATCCAATCTTTTTCAGACACTATAAATAGAAGACTCAAAAATATGTTTTCAGTGTGCAAAATCATATTCTTTATACCATACACATAAAAGATAATTTTTTGAAGAAAAGAAGAGCAACCAAAGGTCAAGCATCGATCACGATTCCATAGAAGACACCGTGTAATTCCTATACTCTTGTAATCATTTAATTTTTTGTATCGTTCGATAAAATGTTTTGTTAACCTTGGTTATTTGATCATGCTTGTATAATTACAATGGTTATGTGTTAATACCCTGGGGTATTAGCCATCTTAATAAAGGTTTAATGTTTGGTTTGTTTGGAAATCTATTGCTTAATTAATCGTTGAAAATTTAATTAAGTTTATCACATGATACTTGTTTACGTGTTTGAATATGTGACTGATGTGTGCTAAAACACACATCATTTGTACTCCGGAAAATGCTAATAAATGGACTACAATACTAAAATATGGATAAATATGTTGCAAATATGTTTGTAATGTGTTTTTATGTTGTACAGGTACAAAGGATTGAGAACAAAGCAAAAACGGTAATTTTCGGGTAACTTTCGAAGACGTTTTCATGTTTATCGAGGTTAAAACGAAGTCGTTAATATTCCATGATCACACCATTGAAAAGAGCACGAAATTTCTAGTCTATCGATACCTTACTTGCCCCTTGAACCTTTCTTATTTGAACCCTATGTCGCCATTTTATACCTTTCTTATTTAAATAACCTGGTCCAAACTAATGAAGAGTTATATATTAAATATTACAATATATAATTGAAACCCTACTCTAGTCCAGTGGTAAACTGGCTAGAGTTAAGGTTATCAACCAAGAGGTCGAAAGTTTAAACCCCAGGCATGCCTGGGGTGAGGATTTTCCTTCTGGTGACACGTGGCCCACTCAGGTGATGCCACGTAGCGGACCCGACCCGACCTGACCCGGCCCATTACCAGACCTGACCCAGCCCATTACCAGACCTGACCCGGCCCATTACCCGACCTGACTCGCCTGTTGACTGGCGGTCAACCACCGTTGACCGGTGGTCCTGTGGTGGTCCGACAGTGGTTCGCCACCGTTGACCGTCGCCGTTGACTGGTGGTACGACGGTGGCTCCGGTAATGGTGATGGAACAGTGCCTACGCCACGAGGCACCACTCAGGCGGTGACACATGGCATTCTAATGATTAGGTGTCAGGTGGCAGGTATGAGGTACTGTTCATCCGAGGTGGCAGTACGAGGTGGCAGAGAATGTCAGGTGGCAGTACGATGTGGCGACGGCTGGCCAATCAGAGCATGACACTTGTCATTCTGCGTATGTCAGTCCGAGGTAGGCGTGTGTCAGTCTGAGGTAATCATATGGCAATAATGAGGCGGTTGGTAGAATGCAAGAAGACCAAAATACCCTCAGATCTAGTAATATGAGTGGTTAAAGACCTGAATGGACGAAAATACCCCCACCCACTTTGGGCTATAAATTGGACACAACAGCTCATTATTTGGGGTGTTAGTTTTTAGTTTATTTTCAAAGTAGTGTAGGTTAGTTTTAAGAGTAGTGTAGTATAGTTATTAGCTTATTCTGAAAGCTTTTATAGCTTATTTAACTTATTGTAATCTACTCTTTTTAGCTTATTAATGAAGATGTTTTGAAGATTGAAGTGCTTGTTTTCTTATGGCTTATTCTTTTTCTAATCCTCTATTTTCTTTTCTTTTCTTTTTAAGCTTATTTTGGCTTATTGTTGCTTCTAATTTTCTCATAGCTTATTTCTTACTTCAAATAAGCCTTCCTTTGGCTTATTAGATTTAGATCTAAGCTTATATTATCTAAATAAGCTTTTGCTGATTTCTTTTTCTCTTATTGTTTTACTTATTTGGTTGCTTATTTCTTGCTTATGCTCGATTCGAATTGCTAAAAGGGTGTCATGAGTCTTTTACTCATGCTCATACCTTTGGTCTAGAAATAGAACAAGAACTTCAGCGCGCTTTAAGTTGTTCCTTCAGAGTCCTATAACTTGAATTGGACGGATGAAAGTGGGCTTGAGTCTGCTTTCCTCCTCCAAATTTAGGATCTTGGAGTAATGTACCCTGATCTAGCAGTACTTTGAGTTGTCTCCAAATCAATTCTTTCTGTTTTCCACTCTTACATTAGAAGCTTCTTTTCTTCTCAATATGAACTTCTTCAGTCCATCACTTCTTCTTTCCACTTCAGAAGTAACTAGCAGTCATCCGTGTCATCAGCAGTATACATCAGCAAAATGATGTGTTGTAACATCTTCTTGACATTGTGCTTCTTCAGACAAATTTTCACCCTTATTCTCCCAATTTAACTGTAAGACACTTTCTTCTTTTGCCTCTTTATCGGTCTCTTTTGCTGGCTTAAGTTTTTGATTCTCTACCCAAAGAGCATGATATTTGACCACAGGCTGGACAAATTTGGACAATTTCTTGAGCTTGGCTTTGAGCTTGAGTATTTGTTTAGCTTGAGAAAGGGTTTGCTTCTTGAGTCTCTTAACTTCCCTGTTCAAAGCATATATATCTAAAAGTCCCTCATCTCCTCCAGATGTCTGAGACGCATCTGTGGGAGTAAAATCATTGGGAGATTTAGGAATAGAAGCAGCATCATGAGATTCAGCCGTACCTTGAAAGTCAGCAGTCCTTTGTAGTTCAGCAGTCCCTTGAGAGTGAACAGTATCATGGAAGGAAGCAGTACCTTGTACTGAAGCAGTACCTTTGAGAATGAGAGCAGGCACTTTGGAGTTTGAGCAGAACTTTGAGTAGGAGTGCCATGAGCATCCCTTGCTGAAACTTGAAGCCCTAGAATGAGGACTAGTACTCTTTTTTTCCTACAGCGGCAATGCTATGTGATCTAATTCATTATCATATATGGGTAGGTCAAGGGAGTAATCTTACATGAGAACTTTAGTGTATGGACTTCTCCTGAATGTAAACACTTTAGAGGGGAGTGAAATGGATGGCATAAAATCTTGAGGTCTGTCTACACCCTCCTTAAACTGCTTGTTCAAAAACAATGAACGAACGTGGATACATAAGAAAATGGCAGTACCATTTGAAATTGGTCCCTATGCATTCCATTCAGTATCAACAAAGGAAAATTGAACCTTGGATTTGTTGCTAGACCTTACTAGGGCAGTGCGATGATTGGTACAAATTTGATCCCATGAGGTACTCTTAGGACTTATGGCAGTGAAGTTATACTGGATCATTGTCACTTCAATGTGGGCTAAATAAGGGTTTAGAGAGGATGAGTTGTGTCTAAGTTACCCTCGTTGCATTATCGCGAGGTATCCAATGATCACTTGTTAGGAAAGCAATCACGACATTTTCATCGTCAAAAAAGTAGGTCAGCGCGAATGGTTTGCTTCAGTAATCAGGAATCTTCTTTGCCAGCTACTTTGGCGGGAATATGAGGGACTTCATTGAATCACTTGTAAGTAGCTTGTAGCCCAAGAATTGTGAAGCCTATGGACCAATAAGATCAGGATCAACAACAGAGAGATAACTTAATGGTGCAGCAGTCGTGAAAATCGATGACTTGATAAAAAACTGCATTCTGAGCCGTCTTCTCACACAACGGCAATTGTTGTGTATGTTACAAGAGCGAAATGGTTGCCATTTGAAAGAGAATTGGATGTGCGACGGAGGTAGGAATATTAAAGAATTTAGAATGAAAAGTAAGTAAAGTGAGAGAAGAAATGCAATTCAGTTGAGGTATTTATTGGTCTGCGACATTAACAGAGAAGTTACCGTTGTAGATAGTTTTTAGCGCAAAAAAAAAAACGTACGTGTGCCGTTGAATTCCGAAAGTAGAACAGTACTTTGTTAGCTAAGCAGTACTTTCTAAGGCAACCAGTACGTTGAGTTGGATTAGCAGTACTTTCAACACAAAAAGATGCTCAACTCAAATATGTACAACAACAACCCTTCAACTTTGCAAACTATTCTCAAATCATCAAACCTTTGAAAAATCACTCATATCCTCCCCTCAAATATAGCTAGAGTGCTTTCTAATATATCCATTCTGCCCAAACCAGTACTGTACTTGGATCACCAGTACTTTATAAGTGATCCTCCCCTCAAAAATAGCTATGGGTTCATCATCCCAACTGTTACCACCAAAAAGTTAACTTGCATATCAAAGCCTTTGTGTGTAGTAAATCTGCTACATTGTCATCAGTTATGAAAACCTTGACCAACATTAATGAGCCGTTGTCTAAAAATCTCGAAATGAAGTGATTGTCTAAATCTGAATATGCTTGGTCTTAGATGTGAAAAAAAGGATTCTTCCAATGCAAAATGGTGTCTCATTGTCTATATGGATTCATGTTCATGAAGTTTAAATTCCATTATAAATACGTGATTTTGCATCCAAAGAACTGAGCACAACAACTTGCAGTGGCTACATATTCTGCTTGGTAGAGGAGTAGCCACATGTGTTTGTCTTCTTGCATTGCCAAGAAAATAGTCTTCTTGCCAAGATAATGAATCACCTCCTGACGTTGATCTTTGTCTATGGTTTGTCTCCAGAATAGTCACTATACGAAAAAAGCTTCCAAATGGAAAGGAGAGTTCTTTAGGATACCATAAAACCCAAATTAGGTTGATGTTTGATGATACCTAAGAGCCTTTGACGCTTTGTAGATGGGAAACCTTTGGAGTGACTTGAAAATCTTGCACACAGACAAACAGCAAACATTATGTCTGGTCTTGAAAGCAGTTAGTACAGAGACATCATTCATTAGACCTGTAAAGATGTTACATCAACATCTTCATCCTTTCTTCATCTTTTCCTAAAGATTTATCGGCTTCAATGGGAGTAGATGCTGGCTTAATGGTTCTAAAGTCATATTGTTGAGAATGTCTTTCAAATATTTGTCTTGACTTAGTAATAATTACCTCCATTAGAGTGCTTGATTGAAGTCACTAAAGAATGTGAGTTCACCCATGGAAACTCATCTTGATCCTTTTGCATTAGATCTTCATAAATCCTTCTCCATTGTCAAGACTTGGTAGATCCAAAGATGATATCATCAAATTTGACTTGTACCAAACATGGATATCTTTCTATCCTATTAATAAATAAGGGTTTTTTCAATAGCCCTCTGCTATAGCTGCTTCAAAAGAAAGTTGAGAGTCTTTCATTACCATGCTCTTGGGGCTTGATGCAAGGACTTAAAGTGCCTTTGACAAACCTGTCAATCCTTATTTGGATGAACAGGATCTTCAAACCTGGAGGATGTTTGACATAAACATCTTCTGGATGCTCCTGCCATATAAGAATTGGCACTTTTGACTTCCATCTGATAGACATAAAGCCATGAAAGATGCAAATGCCGGAAAGAGTCTTATTGCTTAATATCGGGCAAACTGGTGCAATTACTTCATCAGAAATCACCACCCTTCTTCTTGTCTGTACCCTTGTGCCAACTGTCGTGCCTTATATTGATACTAGTACCCGTTCATCTCTCTTGTTTCTAATGACCCATTTAGTTCCGTATCACCTTTTGCCTTTCTGGTCGATCACATAACAACCATACCTTCTTGTAGCTTGGAATTGAAGCAGTTCTTCTTGCATTGCTTTCAACTCCCACTATTCATCTGCTAAGGCTTGAGTGACTTTTTGGGTTCTCTTGAGATAAGAAAACAAGCAAACAGAGTTTGTTGATTCTTTGTGGTTAGTTCTATTTTGTTGTATATGAAAGACGCAATGCTTGATGTTGTTTGAAGTTCTGTCTTGAAGCTTCTTCTTGTTTTTGAAAACCCCAGCCAGTAATTTTGCCGATAATTTTGACTTTGGAGGATGAATTCTTCATGAATTTTAGTGTGGGAGTTTGAGGGAAACACAATGAAGGATCAAAGTTGTTGTACGTCTAGATACTCCGAAATTCCTCATCATCAAAGGAGTTGTAGAGAAAACACCACACGCTGTTGGAGTACATCATCAGAATATGTAGGTGTATTGCCCAGCACTTGAGGCAGGAGTATTAGCTAGTACTAGAGTGGAAAGTTACTGTCAAACTGTTCTTTTCCCTTTGCAATAGATATTCTTGATTTTCTCTTCAAAAAGCAATCCTGTGATCATCATTAGGGGAGTTTTTGAAAGTGTATTCTTGAATGCATCTTATTAACAAGATCATATGTAAAGCTTGTATCTTCAGAGGACAATTTAACTTCTTTGCTAGCATGTTACTTTCCTCAGGAGAATAGCTGAGTGGTCAATGAAAATGAATTGTGGTCATCTAAATCTTCGCATCAGCACAAGTTATTCCTTGTTCTTTTGAGTCCCCTCTGCATGAGTTTGTCTTTCCTTTTACAGGAATGTTATTCATGGATGGGAGTTAGATGGTCAAGATCAAACATCCAATCTGGACAATTTTCCCTTTTGATTATCCTGATTCACAAGAAAGTTTACTGAAGACAAATCTTGTACCTTTACTTGTGACCATGTTATAGACTCTAAACCCTTTGCTGGTTTGTAGAGTATCCCAACAGATTATCCCTTCTTCTGACTTGCCATCAAACTTTCCCAAATGAATCTAGATGTATAAAGAACTAGTCAGAGAGCATCCAAATGGTCTCATGTACTGATGTTAGGGGATATTACCCATCAGGATTTTCATAAGAGTCTTCTTTTGATGTGTGTCACCAAATACTCTATTAAGCACATAACAAGCAGTTTTGACTGCTTCAGCCCAAAATTGAATAGGTAGAGGGAGTTGCTAACATAGTTCTGCAGCTTCAATAAGAAGTCCTATTCTTTCTTTTGCAACACCATTTTGCTGTGGACGTTCCTTAGGCAATGCTATATTCTCTTTTGATTTCCTTTCTTGGCACAAAAACTCATCTAATGTGATTCTTGTACTCTGTTCCAAGATTCACCTGTTGGTCTTCACTTTATGTCTTTGCCTGTTTCCAAAACGACATTCAAATCATGAAGCATATATATGTTTCATCCTTGTAGGCCTAGTAAAACCCCAGGCTGAATTTGATGCAGTCATCAGTGACCACCAAGCAGTTAGTTCTTTTTCTTGTTTATAATCTCTAATGGTAACAGGGTCCCAAACATTTCCATATGTAGAATTCATGAGTGTTCTCTAACAGTTCTTTCCTCATCTTCTTGCAAGATGCCAGTGCTGTTTACCCTTTCTACATGCCACACAGGAGTGATCAAGCTTGAAGGTCTTTGAAGGTTAACCTAAACAGTTTGCTTTTAGCCAACTTGTTGATATTTTTGAAGTTGAACAGGTGGCCCACCCAGGCTTCTGTGACCTCATAGGACAGCCTTCATCCTCTGTTGCCTTTGAACACAAACAAGTGATTCACACCAGAAGGAATAATATTCTTTAGATTCCATGCTGTAGGAATCATTTCTTTCTAGGATCTTCTAGAATTAACCAAAATATTCATCAACAAACTTGAATTTTGGAGATAGGATAAGACATTCTTTATCTGTGAAGAGTACATTGTGCTTCTTATCACAGATTTGAGAAACAGATAAAAGATTAAACTTGAGCTCTTCCACATAGCTAACTTTCTCAAAATCTAAGCATGATGTCTTAATGGTTCCTTTTCCTGAGATTCTTCCACCTTTAGAGTCATTTCCAAAGGCCACATAACCACCTTTGAATTCTTTAAAATCAGACAACTTGTCCTTGTCTCCTGTCATACTTCCAGAGCATCCACAGTCAAATGATAGCATAGTCTTGAGATCTTCTCTGGGATTGCCTGTACAAAACAGTTTCTAAGAATTATGACTCTTTTAGGGACCCAAGTCATAACTGACTTGGATACCCCTAATGGAGTTACATACTCAAATTGCTTGAGTGTGTAAGATCCATTACCCCTATTCACAGAATCTAGATAGTTCCCTTTTGGTTTCCATGTTTGTTTTGGACTTATCATAGCACTCTTCTTGACAGTTTGTGGAAGTACTGCTTGGGATCCAACAGTACTTCCTTTCTTTACCCAGATCGTTTTAACAATTTTCTTGGGTCTTTGTGGTCTATGAGGAGTCCTTGTGTAGAAGCCTCGTGATGGTGAGTATCTTGAGATTCTAGGTCTTTCTTCTATCCAAGCCTTGGATAATAACTTCCTATCAGTACTTCGTGAAGTACTGCCTGTGGTACTCTAGATCTAGCAGCACCTTGATAAGTCACATTAGCAGTACTTTTTGAAGGTACTGCCTGTGTCATTTTTGGTCTAACAGTACTTATCAACCCATCCCTTGTAAGTACTGCTGATGGAATAAAGGATCTCCTTTGGTGAGGGTTCCTAGAGTTTCTTGCGAAATTAACTAGGGTTTCACCATTTTGGATGTTGTCCAAACTTGGTCTTGTTCCCCTTGAACCACTCGTGTTCCCTTTTAGATTTATTTTGTTGGGGTGTGTTGCGGATGGGTTCTTATGTAGATTGCAAGTCCTTAATAAGGTGATTAGGACTGTATACATACAAAACATAGTGTTCCCCTTTGTTTTCCCAAGTCCTTTGTCCTAGATCTTGTCAAACACTAGTTTGACTCTTTGGTGACCTGTTTTTCAAAAGTTTCTTTCACTTATTTTCTGTTGTTAAAACTGTTTCCTTTGAGCTCTTGATATATCGGTCTCTTCATAATCACTATAACCAATCTTCAATTATGACTTTATTTTATCAATAGCTGATTGACTAGATGTTTGTTTTATCTTGATTAACAACTTTATTCCTAATGGCTAAGTTCCTTATCCCCTGTAAGGGACATTTGCCTTAGGTGGAATAATTGTACCTGTAGGGGGATGGTACTGCTTTGTAGGCCATTTCGCTTTTGAAGTTTTCATTTGTAGAATCAGCAACGTTTCTCCCAGATGTAATGTCACGTTCCATATATTTCTGGGACTCAAATCCCAAAACCCTTTACATGAACTTATCGACAAATATTCTTTGTTTGTTTAGGACTTCGTTTTGAAGTACTGAAGCATTTGACCATTTTTCAAGTTTTACTTTGAAATCATCTCTTTCTTTTAAGACTTGATCTAATTCCTTTTGTTTTTCTTCTAGTTTCAAATCCCTTATCTTTAGTCATATTCCATTGTTTAATACTTATTTTTTCCAAAAAATCCCATGCATATTCATTCTTTTCGTGTAGTTTTAAGCATGACTTTAATGACTCTAAGCTCATTGATATCCTAGAATTTCAGTCTAGCTCTTGAAAATTATCTCTTTCTTTTTGATTGTTTTCAGCAACAGTTTATAAGACTTACTAACATTTGGAACAATAAGGTACCTATGAGTTTGTAGCCATTATAGCTAGAGATATGGTGCATCATAAGCTTTGTTGCTCATTCAAAATCACCAAGTCTCTTGTCCAAAGTGCATTGTGCTCTGCAATTCAAACTCTGTGCTACCAATTTCTTTTCAACTCAGTCAGTGCCATCATAGCAATGTCACTGGTTCAGCATCAAAATTCCTTGGTCCAATCAATATCTTTCATTGTTCGTCTGGTTGCCACAAGGCTTTTGAGTTTGAGTCTTCAATAGCCACAATCCTCTTTATTACGACAATTTTGCTTTGTTTTCCGGGTATTTGCAAATCTCACTCTCTTGCAAAATGACCTATCTTTTGACAGTTAAAGCTTTTCCAATTTTGACTTATCAAAGGTTAATTCCATTTTTGGCTTGAGGTCAATGGAATATCCCTGTTTCTCATAAACTTCCTTATCCTTGTGTTATCTAGCCACCTTGCATCGATTGTCACTTTCTTCCATAGCATCTTCATCATTTTGCAGCAGGTCTTCATATATGAGTTGTAGGTCATGATGCTTGTTGTGCATAGAATGGAATCATATGATTTCATTCTGAGGAGAATACCAGTTGGCAGCAGTAGCAGGTTGGCACCTTGTCGAGATAAGCTTGAGTATTATCCTTTTTTGGGTTATGTGATGGTTCGCAGTACTTTGTTTTTAAAGTACTGCCCTTGACTTCTGTGGACAGAAAAGTATGTTTTTGAGAGTTTGATGTATTTGAGACACCCTTCAATTCATGCTATACCTCCTTTAAGTTGTTGTAGAGATCATCAAAGTCTATACTACGTCTAATCCAGGTTTGTCCTCAGATTTTTTGACACTGTAAGGCGCTAGCCACAACATGACACACAGATGGGTAGGCTTCTTAGAAACTTCAAATTTGCATCTTCAATTGGACCTCCGTTTAGCAAAAAAACTAATGTAATTCAAGCATGCTCAAGTATATGTTGAAACATTTATATGCTTGAATCTATGTTCTTCCTTAGATCCCAATAGTAATGTCTCAATTTGGTTGTTTCAACAGATTCTTTTGCATCTTCTTTGATGCTTCGTTTCTCCTATTCTTGCTTTTATGGCTTATCCATAAAAGATTTTGCATTCTACTGCATCATGAAAAAACTGAGAAGATGTCTTTCAGTTATGGCAGAAAGCTGTATATTAAGAGCCTTTCTCATTATTTCTTCTTGCGTTGCCAGCAAGTGATGTCTTTTGGAGGCAGATACTGAAGGTGATGCAGGATCAGTTGTGGTTGTTTCCATTAGTGGGATTATGTCCCCATCGTATGTGATCAGTGATTAGCAATTTAACTGGTCGCATCCTTAAGGGACCATAGGTCAATATTCTCCTTTCTTGATTATAGGGATTCTGTGTGCAGTAACGGACGAGGTGGGAGGGATAGGTTCTGTTTCAGTACATCTTGTGTGTGATTAGGAAAGATTTCGATTGATGAAAAGTTCTTAGGTCAGAGTCTCTTCACAAGCTACTGATTCCACTTGTAGGGATCGTTATTCCTTATTGAAACACTGATATACTGTCATCTCTGCGGAATCTGTTGGCATTAGAGTTCTTTGAAGAACACACAACAGTTTTCTCAAATACGATTTCTTTTATAAACCTTTTGAATCTTGCCTAAATTGCCGAGATCCCCCTCTTTACATTTACTACTCTTCTCTACTTAGTTGTTTTTCTATGTTTGTTCTATGTCTTGATATCTTCTAGAAGAGATCCTTTTTTAAACATAAGGATAAACTCTAGTAGATGTACTGGTCCTGGTATATCATTAAACACTATTTGATATTATCATAATAAAAATGTTACAAGATAAATGCTAAAACAACCGTTTAAAACTTTATAGTTCCTTCTATCCACTGCTGTAAGTACTTATTTAGTTGACTGGACAGTACTTTGACGTTATATTTTAGCTCAGTGCTTTGATCTTTCAACTTAGCAGTTACTTTGAATTTTTGACTTGTATTTTCCCAAACAAGGTTTTTTCCGTGAAGGTGCTGTACAAGAGATCGATTAAGGTAAACACGCAGTGGCTACTGCTTCAGCCAATAGGAACAGTGGAGCTTTCGCAAGATGTGCATAGTTACGAGCAGCTTCCATAAGAGTTCGGTTTCGTCTTTCGACAACGCGTTCTTGTTAGTGAGGACCGAGGTCGCTCGTTTCATGAGAAATACCAACACTCTCAAAACCATCAATTCGAGTGTATTATTCACAAACTCCGTTCCATTAATCTGATCTGACGAAGCGGAACAGTTGATTAAGGGCTCGTTTGAGACTTCACATAAACTTTCTCAATCACTGAGGAGTTTCATCCTTTGTTCGAAGTAATCTACCCAACCAAATTCTGGTGAAATCATCCACTGTCACCAAAATATTCTTCTTTATTCCGTTGATACTTCGTTCTCATTGGTCCGCAGAGGTCCATATGTAGAGTATTGAGAACTTCAGTATTGGTGTTTTCCGTCTTTAGTGGATGTGATGCTTTCTTACTTTTACCTAGCTGACAAGATGGGAGAACAAATGGTCTTTGGATATTCAGATGGGTAATCCTCCTGACTAGGATTGTTCCGAGCATTAGTTTCATTGTCCCGAAATTCGATGATTCAACGAGCGATTGCCATAACCCATGACTTCGTTCTGAAAGAGGCTTTTGTAAGCAAGCAAACTGGTGAAATAAGTGACAGATATCATTTCAGTGAGATTGGAGTACAGGTTTGGTTGGATCCGTGAACCTTTGAGTAGATCTACATATCGTAGTTGCGGATGTGACACGAATGCTGTAGCTGATTGCAATTCTAAAAACTCATCACTAAAAACTGTCCTACGAGATAGTTGTGCTTGAGTCCTTCAACATAATAGACTCGAGAGATGATAGTGTCACCCAGTTTATAATCACCATAGCCAATGATTGCTGCATATTCATCGTTGCCAAATCTAACTGAGGTACCAATGGAACTTTTATAAAAAAGTTGATAAGACGCGCACGATCACCGGTCATATGTCTTGAGCATCCAGAATCCAGATACCATAGAACAATTTGAACTAACGCGTAACTCAAAAACTTTTCACGGTGATAGGATCCTGAAGGGTTCCGGTTAAGTAAACAATCAATAATAACAGAGTCCCTTTTGAAAACTGCCTTGACAATAACTTAGTTTATGAGTAACTAGAGACATAGTGATTTTTGGGGGGGGCTTAGAATAACATCGGGGGGTAGTTCTATTGGCAATCAGTAGGTTCTCCGATGATCTAGTTAAAGGGGCTATCTCTCAAATAATGAGAAATGCCTTCAGTGGGCTTCACTGAGGATTGCTTTTAGCAACAGGTTTGCTAAGTGGTTTCCAGACCTCTATTAAGGGTTTCCAGTCCTTTTTGGGTTGGTGTTTGCGACGCTTGTACTGGTGGGGTTTAACATATCCACAGAATCATCCAACATAACCTAACAATCATTATGATTAGCAATAACCAATGAATTTTGTTACTTGTAGACAAACATTGTTCAACTTTGAAACAGAAACAGAATGTTGAACAAGCATATTACGATCAACACGATTTCTTTTATTCAAAGTCACTTTGGTGGGTTCTACTCTCCTTGCATTCGCATCTTAACCGGCAAAGGAACTTCTGATTCCGAGGGGCTCTCTTAGGCTCAGTTTTGCTGGCTCAAGATGTGGGTTTTAATCTGTAGACAGAGGTTACACACACTGTTTTTTGCTTATTAGGATGCATACTGGTTTTTTGAGTTGGTTTTTGAGTGAAGGTCTTGGAGGTTCAATTGAAAGGTACTTGCTTCTTCTTAGGTAAGGGGTTGGTTTGACCAGTTATGATCACGTTTTGGTGTGGAACTATACTTGAACCTAAGTTGGACATTAGGGAGCAAGCATTTTGGTGTCTCAGAGGTTGAAGGTCCACTACTTGTTTTACCAGTCACTTGGGCTTTCAGCTTTGTATTTTCAGCAGTTAAGGCACTAAGCTTTTCAGTGTTCGCAGTTCGTGAGTGAGTATTCGCCTGTGACAGTTCATCATACCGTCTTTTCAGACTCACGTTTTCTACCTTAAGGCCATCAAGCTGAATTCCTAAGGGAGGTAATCGTTATCTTGCCCTTGGGATTCTATCTGTGTCTAAGGCCTGTGGTCACAACTACCTTCAGTGGACCTACATTCAACACCTTCATGATGTTGCTCTGAGCATCTAATTCTCTGGTATTAGTGTCTTTCTTCCCTTTAAGCTGATTTCTTAACTTGTTAATTTCAAAAATTTGCATTGGAGGGACTGGAGTGTCTATGACACTGTTTTTAGTTTTGAAAATTTAAGTTTGTAAATCAATATGGTCTTTTGTAATGAGGGGGGAAGTTTCGTTTCTCAGATTCAATGGAACATTCTTTTGTTGTTTTAAAACTTCAGCTTCAAGTTCAAGAACTTTAGTGTGTTCCCTATCGCATGCAGATCTAAGATCTTCGCAAAGGCAATTCGAACTAGGGGGCACAACAATATCGGAAGTAAGCACAATAGAACATATATCTTTTTCTAAACATCAGGCAATTTAAGCGGGGGGGGGTAGTCATTTTTGATTAAAAGATTTTTCTTCTCTATGGTCAGGTTCTTGTTAGCAAGAAAACATTGTTCATACTCCGCCTCCAGTTCATCAAAAATCTGTTCAAATTCTCTTATCTTTGAAAATTGTTTCGTTAGCAGCTTGGATATGTTTTTTGTAATGGTCGGTTTAAAAGGGTACCAGTTGGTGTTCAACAAACTGTTTGCATAATCTAAACACCATTCAGAACATTAATTGGTTTTTTGTGTTGTTCTTTTTTTATGTACTTCAAATTGAGGAAAACAGCATTAAAATTTCGAAGACTGGTTCAGACTGGGGAATTGGAGGTCGACTTTTATGAACAAAAGGAGTGACATGACTATTTGGGTTACTAGTTTGACTAGCACGTTCATTGGCAGGAAGCCAATACGCCTGTTCACGAGACAGTTCCTGTTGAGGAACAAACTTAAGGGCATTAAGCTTGTCATAGAAAACCGTTGTTTGAGGGTTCGAAAATGCCCTGGTTTTTCGCTTCATCTTTTTCTGCTAACACTTGTGAACAAGACCTTTCACTATCCCAATATACTAACGGGCGATGGTGAGTTTGGATGCCAAAAAGGGTATCTGCTTAATACAAATTCAGGTTGACGCAACGCTTGGCATATAACCTAGACTGGGTTAAGGGTACAGAGGAGTCCTTGTGCAGTCAGCGGCTTGGGCTTTAGGTTTCTTAGAAAGCATAGGAATAGTTTTTGTTGGATGTTAAATCTTTGCAACATAATCTCGTGCAAACTTTGTTAGCATTTTTAAACAAAAATATTTCTTATAGGGATAACTATTCTTGTAGAATCCTTTTTCTCAGAAAAAATCTTTTCCTTTTCAGTTTGGTAAAAATGCAATTGATTTTTCTTTTCCTGAAAGTGTGGGTTTAAGCAAATCGTTTCTTGCACCACGTTCAGAGTTACGCTTGTTACGTCTGAGATCAATAGGGCGTTGTTCCTGTTAACTTGGTTTTCAAGATCAAGTTTGACCTTTTGGGTATCTAGACGTGATATTTTCTTTGCTTGCAGCATTGAGGAAAGTCATTTTTTAAGGTCTCGACTTCTAAGATTTTTCATGGTTAAACCTAGCATGGTAGTCTTGTTGGTGTTTGCAGTCTGTTAAGATAGACAATCATAGAAACATTTATCAGATTTTGTGTCAAGCGATTCCTCAAGTTAGACATTTTGGCTTCGGTGTCAAAGAAGTTACTGATGATCGGGATGTATTGGCGACAATCTCTGTCTCAGCATCGGAGTCTAAACGTTCTTCTGGTGCATCTCTTGACTCAAACTGATAATCCACATTTATAAAGATTTGCTTGTCATTGGAGTGTACCTACATTGACATGAATTTTGGTTGCACTAGTGGATTGACAAGTATGGCCATGAATGCGACAGAAGCATGGGGGGCCTTCATCCCCGTCTGAGTCATAAGATTCTCGTGATTGGCTTGGAACACATGTTTGTTGTAGTTAGTTAGTGCTGGGTTTGATCATAGGTGCGGTGCATTCCACTGGGTGGAATGCTTCAGCTTCAGCATTCTAAACATCTCCTTTCTCTTTAGCTTCCTTCAGTTAAAGCTTTATCTTTGATGTACTGAGAGTCCATCTTTATCTTCTGTTCTTTACACTGTCTGAGCAACATTCCTTCTCTCTGCAGTTGTAAACATATCACTCTTCTTGGCCTCTTAGTTACCTGTATTACCAAATTACCTGGAGCTTTCTCTGAAATGGTTCAGTAACAATGTGACCTTCATGACCAGTAGCAATGGAGTCCTTGTGTTGGAGGAAGTTCCTGAAAGCTGGGTTGTTGGTTGGTGGAGCTGCTTTTGGAAACCACATTAAGAGATTAGCAATCTGAGTTCATAGTGGCCATCAAAGCGTCATTCGGGAGACTGTGCAGTAGGTGTGGACTAGAGGAAAGAGTTGAGGGTGTTGAAAGAGCAGGTGCAGCTGTGGTGTGAGCTACATAGGCCAGTGGATCAACATAATACTTGTAGAACTGCTCCTGTTTCTTGAGGAGTCTTTTTGGCTGTGGCTCGTAATCAAAAATACCAGAGATCCCTTTGGAACCTGCCTGTTGATTACTAAGTTTATGATCAGTAAACCTAGAGACCATAGTTATTTTGGGGGCCGAAAGGTTGTTGACAAACTTGGTGTTTATCTGATGAGTTGGAATGTTGAGCTGAGTAATCTTCATGTCATTCACAAGCTTGTGGAAACGCACAAAGTAGTCATGAATTGATTCGTTTCCAATAGCACGAAAGCGTTCGTACTCATCAAACAGATCTTCCTTCCTTTGTTGAATAGTCCTACCTGATCCTTGCATGAGCATCTCCACATTATCCCAAATCTCCTTTGCAGTGCTTGTTTGATTGAGGTTGTTGAAGATGTGTCTGGGAAGACCTTGACTAAGAATGATTTCAGCTTGAGTATCAGCCATCTCAAGTTTGTTTTCCTCTTCACTGAATTCAGAATCAAGTTTCTTCCTCGGTGCGGGCACAATAGTAGAATCAGTAGGTGGAGGATCAGTGATCATAGGGTGAGGGGTAGGGCCATTCTGGATAGATTTCCATATCAGCTTGCCATTGGGTTTGCCTCGAATGTACCTGTGTATACGAATCTTCCAAGAATCGTAGTCACTTTCAACCAACATAGGTGGACGAGTATCGGTACCCGCTGCATTTGTTTCTTCATTGGATCCCATTTTAATTTAAGTATGAATGAACGGATCGCAAGTGATTGTTGATTTGTTTGATTTGTGTTTATGTTTTTGTTGTTGTTTGATTATTTGGTTTGGTTTTCTCAAGGAATAACTAGTTCGGTTTTCAAAATACTTTGCTCGTTCGGTCCTCAAAGGTTTTTGCTCGTTCGATCCAAAATATTTTGCTCGTTCGATCCTTGAAGATTTTCTCGTTCGGTCCTCAAATGTTTTGCTAGTTCGGTCCTTGAAGGTTTTGCTAGTTCGGTCGTCTTGTTCGATCCTTTCGTTCGGTCCTTGAGGAATTGAGCTCGTTCGATCCTCTCGTTCGGTCCTTGAGGAGTGGAGCTCGTTCGGTCCTTGAAGTATAAGCTGGTTCGATCCAAACTTGAAAGTTCACTAGTTCGATCCTCTAAGACTAAACTCGTTCGATCCTCTTGTTCGGTCTTCTTGTTCGATCCCTCGTTCGATCCCTTGTTCGATCCACTCGTTCGAAGCTTGATGACTCGAACTCGTTCGATCGTCAAATCCTTTTGCTTGTTCGGTGGACACATAACACGAATCCAAAGACCTTTTTCTTGCTTAACAACACGAACAACCTTACAATGATTAGCTCGACCTCAAACATAAGAAAAAATCTCGGATATCTCTTTTTTTTTAATCAATTCGAACAATAAAATGAACAAAAGAAAATTACGAGATCGTTGATTGCTAATCAAGATGGTTTGATTGTTATTAGATTAAACATAAACCATCTTTGAATCAAGAATAAAAAAAAAACAATTAATCAAAACAAAGAAATAAAAAAAACTTCTTTTTTTTCGAAATCAAGAGAAAAAAATAACATAACAAACCAAATCAATTCATCAATCTTGTAGGCTTTGATTACAATTTGTAGGTTCCTATGTTCTTATACAAACCTTAACAATGATGTGTAGAATCAAGATGAAGAAAATTAAAGACTTTATTGATGATTGAAAGAAAAACCTTTTGGTGGCTAGAAACCTTAACACAAAAAAAATAACTAGCTATATTTTTTCTCTAATTGTCTAACCTAATTTTGACTAAACTAGGAGTATTTATACTAAAAGGATTAGCCTTGGAGGCCTTTGTGGGCTTTTTGCATCTTGGCCCGTTTACATACTATTACACGCTTAAACGAGCTGGACTTTTGTCTTGTATCTTCGAGTGACCGAAGCTTCTTTGTTTGGGTCCATTTATGTGATCCTAACATGTCGAGTTTTAATAAATTCGAGTCTTATAATATTAATATATATTTTTATAATTTATATAAAAATATTATATTTTATATTTTTAAGTTTGCAAAATTGGCAATATATACCCTTGGTTTATAAACTTTTACAACTTTAGTCATTTATATATAAAGTATATATAATTTAAACCTTTAACTTTGAAACTTGGAAAAATAGGTCCTTATAGTTATAACTTTAGAATAATGACATTTTTAGCCCCTATAGTTATAAATTTCATTTTAAGATTCCAAATGATATTTTCAGGTTATAGCTTATTAAAATAAGCTAAAATAAGATGTTCTAACGTAACAAAAGTTTAGAAAAAGGATTCGTTAGCTAGAAAATCAAAACGGGTCGTTTTTAGGGTTTTAATAAAAAACACATGGGTTTGAGGATTCAAAGCTTCAAACAAGAGTTCATATATGATCTTAAGAGTATTATGAACATTCTAATACAAAATATAAGCTTATCTAACAAGATCTTAGGCTTACTGGAGCTAAAATGGGTCGAAATGGGGTTTTCGGGTTCGTATGCCTTGTAACGACTTCAAGGGCTCCTTTTTCTTGATTCTTCGTATGAGTTAAGAATCCATTGACAGAGTATGAGTTTTTGAGGTTAGGGACTTCTATTGATACTTCTTGGTCTGAGTTAAGACTCCATTTGAGAGTGTATGAGTTTTTGAGGTGTGATTTGAAAGGGTTGTATGTTTTGGCTATATATAGTGCTCAAAGAGCCTTATTGCCCAAGTTTTAGACTTTGGAGGCCAAGAACACTTAGAGAAGGGATCAATAGATGTAAAGGGATGACTAAGGAAGGCTATAGGTAAGTATGGAAGGCTAGAAGTGTAGCTATGAATGGTGGAGGGTGTTTGGAGGGACATAGCTACAAGGAGGTGACAAGGATGTGTCTAGAAGCCTTGGAGCTTAAGGGTGGTGATGGAGCTACTTCGTAGGCTGCTTGTGAGGTCATGATGATGTCATAGAGGTGCTAGGGTGCTTGCTTGATGTTACACCCCGCCAAGGCGGAATCGCAAGGCATGATCAATAGGCATCATCACAACACAAGGCGTCAAAATAGAGAAAATTAAAAATGACATTTATTAAACTTCAAGATCCAAAGCGTGTTATGACAACGCCCAAACAAAAATCCATCATATAATGCATAAAGAACAAAACATAACAAATGAACATAGATTTCCACAATGCAAGCCTATGGTCCAGCTAATTCCTCTTCCTAACTCTTTACACATTTTGCTCACCTGAAAATGATGCTTAAAAC
>BQNB010073065.1:3026-29319 GCA_026074375.1 Tanacetum coccineum
ATTTTTAAAAATTTTCCCTTTTTTTTTGAAATTTTGGTGGTAAAAACAGGATTACGCGAAAACAACGGCCGCAGGCACAATCAAATCGATAGATTCCCCCCGTACTAAAACTAAACATTGTCCTCAATGTGAGATTCCCCCATACTAATTCCAATGCATATTCTTGATATAAAAGGGTCTCTACGCAAATCTAAAGCCGTTTATTAAGTATGCTAAAGATAAACGTTAGTCGATAAGATTTTAGGATATCGGATTCCCTAAATGAAGCTGAGGATTTGAAGCTCGAATGTATGAATGGACAAAACCATGAACACGAGAGTCTTTAAAATCCGGGCAATCCTGGACAATAAAAATCACAAAACACGAAACAGGAGACAAGAAATAGGCAAGCCTCCTCACATCATTTGTTAGAAAATAGATAAGAAGATAGAAATGCTTGGTTTTGTTAACCGAGTCATGAGCTTGACTCGACCCCGAATTAAGTTGTCCATGGGGAAGCAAAATGGAAAAGAAAATCTCAATCGGGCTTTCATTAATGTTTGGATAAACATTAAAGCACATGAAAGTTCCATCCCGATGAGATGCCACCGGCTCTAAATGGAGATGTCGGGGTCAAAAATGGTGTCTTCACTCCCGGTGGAGAGAAGTAAAGGAGAATCTACAGGGTAGGTGAGAAACGGGAGAAAAGTCCGTATGACAAATATGAAGGAATCGTCATCTTCAACATTTTGAGAAACATCAATCTCACCTCCCCCTGGGTCAAAACATTCATCTTCATTAAGCTCATCAAAATTGTTTATCACGGGTGCATCGGGTTCAATGTCGAAGGTAAAACGCTCATAATCGGGAATAGAATCATTATTAAGTAAGTTATCAAGAAAAACGATATCCCCCTCCGAGTCTAAATCGCTCTCAATACCCGGAGGTATCGAGTCTTCCGAAACAAGAAATGTATCAACCTCCTCTACAAGAAAGTCACTATCCACAACTGGAATAGGAGAAGAGGAGGGATTTTCAAGCACAAAAGGAATAAACGGAGTGAGTTTCAATGCTTCAATCTTATCAACGAGAAGATTGACGTTTAATAATTTCTCACAAAGAATCTCGTCCTCTATTTGAAGAATATCATTGTTATTTTCTCCTTTTTATTCATCAAAATCTTCTTCATCAAAATCGTCTTCATCAATTCCCGGTAAAATTGGATCAATAAAATCGAGTTCACCGACGAACTCCTCGGGAAGAAAATCAATCTTAGGAGATGTGATCGAACTATCTCGACTAAGCAAAGAGTTAATAAGTCCACATTCATCATCAAAATGATCACAAGACGACACATCACAAATATCTTCGAAAATACCCTTAAACTCACTTGGGATTGGGATAAGGTTCTCAACACTAGTCTTTTCCGTTTCCGGAATAGTGTTAAGATGCTCGTCCTCCATACTTAGAGAGTTATCGGGCTCCTCGGTCGGTAAGTCTGGTGTGATTACTTTAGGCTTTCTATATATAACAGTATACTCATCATCATCATTATAGAAGGTAGGACGATTCCAGGTTGGACTATTAATAAATTCTGAAAGCTCCTCATTAATATTTCGCCCATTTTGAAGGAGTTTACTCATCAATTCTTGAATATCTTCTTGTTGATATTGTTTGTCATGCTTAATTTCGCCAAATCTTTCCCAAGCTATCAATAAAACCTTTGGTGTTACTCCAAAAGGTATACGACTAAACTTCCTTAAGAAGGTGTAAATGGCTTTCATTAAGTCTTCTCTAGCTTGCAACACTTCTTCACTCGTTTCTTGAGGAGAATGATGAATGACGGGATACTGCGGGGGTTGAAATTGGTCAAAACCGGAAGAATTAGAATTAGATAGATTTTGGTTCATCGGTTGACACTGAAAAGTCGAGTGAGGACCCCCGCAGTTCTCACAACAAAGATATTGTTGTGGAAAACTTGGTGAAGTTTGTGGAAAATTATTATCGAAGTTTTGATTGAAACACGGGTTCTGATTGTAAACAAACGGAACTTGAGGCGAACAATCGTAATCATAATGAGCATCGTTTCCACATAACTCACAAATATTCGTCTCGTACTGGGGTTGTGGAGGGTAGTCGGAAAATTTTTGAGATTCATTGAAAGAATTTGGATTTGGATTATAATCGAATGAATTTCCATCTCTTGAAGCGCAAAATGAACAAAATCCTCCTCTTAACGGGCCTTCACACCCACAACAAGTGACTGGCTTTCCATCACCATAAGTGCAATTTAAACAAGTTCCAAGTAGAAGATTAACACCACACTGCGAACATGTACATAGATAACAATAAAAGCCATCACATGGTTGTCCACACTCCGTACACTCATGTTGGTTAAATGATGTCATAAGAAATAATTAAACAATATAGAGGATAAGAAGAAAGAATTAAACGGATAAGAGGTAAGGGAGAATATTTTTGGTTTTTTTTAAATAATTCATAAGAAAAGGAATTAAAAAAAAAAAAAATTTGGTAACCGAAAATTAAACGTGCACGATAGCTCTCTAAAAATAGGTACAAGAAAGCGGAGGAGTTGGTAAGCGCGAGGCGCTATTTAGAATAACCCTTCTCCTTTTAGGTGATGTTGATTAAACCTGCCTTAAACTTTTCTTATAGCACGTAATCTAAAGGTGAGCTGTAACAATGATTAACAAATGGTTGTTTTTAATATTAAAATTAAAGAAAATAGAAGTGTAAAATATTCACAAACGGAAAATAACTTCACGAGGAAGGTTCTTCAAAACGCTAATCTTCGAACGAAATACGATAATCGTAACACACTTCCCCGGCAGCGGCGCCAAAAATTTGATACGCTCCGAATACGCTATACGTAGATATATATAGTATATAAGGATTATATCAAATAATAGTATAGTAAGTACTTTCCGTCGGGTTCGAGAAATAGACTTTTAACCAAAGTTGTCTCAAAAACCTCCCGGGTCGTTTTTCCAACGAAGCGTGAATTGAGAATCGGTTAAGTTCGTGATTGCGCGTTTTGAATATTTCAAAGATTTTTGGATGGGTTTCTATGAAAATGAATAAAACATGTAAAGCACGTAAACATATAGAACAATTAGAAATTAAAACACGAGAACGTAAAAACGTAAACGGAAATTAAAGTAACGCGACATTTAAGCAACTATGGCAAATTTAAGCCCTACGTATGCAAATTTATTTTTCAAAAATCCTAAATGACAAAAGAAAATTTTCAGAAAAAGAATTATATTGTTTTGATTTTTTATTTTATTTATTATAAATTAAAAACTATTTTAACTATACTAAATGATTAAAAATATTAAATGCTAATGAAAAATTACGAAAAATTACAGAAAAGTACTTTGAAGAAGAAGAAAAATAAGAAAAATACAAAACTTGAAAAGTGCTAAACGGATAAGCAGGAAAATAAGCTAATAAGCAAATAAGCAAAACTGAGAAAGTGACTATTTTAATAAAGTGAAGCAAAAATAAAACTAAAAAAGACCCTAGGCCAGTTGGTTTGGGTGTGTGTTTGTAAGGGTTGATACTAAGTTGAGGTCGGGGGTTCGAGTCTTGCTCACCCCCGACTTCCTTGGTTTCCCCTTTTTATAGGGCTGATAAGCTAAAATGGCCTAAAAGGTGGTAAGTAATAAATGATGCAAGCTTTTACCGAAAAAGACCCAAGGGCGAGTTGATTTGTGTGTGGGAGTGTAAGGTGCGGGGTTGAGTTAGGTTGAGGTCAGGGGTTCGAGCCTTGCTCACCCCTGACTTCCCTAATTCCCCTTTTTTCAAAACTTTTTGAACAAAGTTATAAAATAGCTAAAAATAAGCAACTTTTGTGAAAACAACTTTTTCTAAAACTTAATTAATAAGCTAAAAACTTAGCTTAAAAGTCACAGTTGTGACTTAAAGAGACTTTTGAGCTTTTTAACTAAACTAAATAAGCTACAAAACTTGAATAAGCTAAAAACAAAACTAAAGAAGCTACAAGTAACTTATAATTAACCTAATAAGCAAGATTTAAGCTAAAATCTACAAGCAATAAGCTAAAAATCTAAATTAAGCTTAATGGTTTAAACTGTTAACCAAACAGTCCCATAGGGCACCTTTGAGCTTAAAAATAAGCCTCTAAATGGAACCTTATGGCCATAAGGCTTATACCAATGAAATCCTTGTCCAATAAGCTATTCAAATCAGTACTCATAAAACAGTTTGAAAATCAAAAAAGCTAAGAAAAAGGGTTGTAAAAAAGGCTGTGAGGCTCAGAACATGCTGAATTTCTAAATTTTTGTAAGTACAAAAAGGACTTATTGCAGGCCTAATTCAGATTGCTAAATAAGCTAAAAACTACAAAATAAGTTCAAAAAGATTAAGATTTGCCTAAAAACTACTTGTGAGCCAAATTTCAGATCCTAACTCTAACCCTAACTAGCTTATTTTTCAGCTTAAGAATGGCTAAAACCTATTTATGCTAGCTGATGCATTTGACACTTAAAATGAACAAACCTCAAAACCAGTTGATGCAGGCCTAAGGACTAGTTTTCAACAACATTTAAACTCCTAAGAGAGAATAGAATGAGTAACTAAAACAACTAGAACAAGCTTGAGCTTAAAAAAACACATGAAACTGAACTTATGGCCACAGATTCAACTAACCACTTATAAACTTTTGAAAACTTGATTAAGCCTAACAAAGCTCTTAAATCCTAAACTTATAAACCTCAAAATGATATTTAAAATGAATCCAAAGGACCAAATGGTCTCAAGCAGTACTAACTTGAGTTAGTACTGCTTGACCCAAACACTCCTTTAAATTCCTCAAATACATATTCAGCTTATAAAAATGAGAATTAATGCTTAAAACTTAGATACCAGATGTTATTAAGCTATTATAAGACCTAATGAACAGAATTTAACAACTAAATAAGCTAGAATAATAAGACAAAAGATTGAGCTACTATTTTTGGTTTTTTCTAACTGTTTTATACCAAAAGCTATTAAAATGAAATTTAAACTACAAACTAAGTACAATAAGCATTAAACAATAGTGATAAGCAACATTAAGCTAATAACATTAGTAATAAGCTAATATTAAGCAGTAGAATAAGCAGACAAACAATAAGCATATAAAGTAAGCTTAAAAGAGAGAAATGAAATGTACCTTAATCCCTTTGCACTAAACAGGGATAATAAGAGCTAATCAAAAAGCTCTGGCTTGTTATAAACAAGCTAGTAAGTCCATAAGCCCATCCACAATTGGCTTATCATCCATATTTAAAAGCTTTGGTAATTTGGGGAGGAATTGAGTGATCAACAAAGCTCAATTAAGCTTTTAAAAGCTTAACTGAGTACAATTAGCTAAAATAGTAAGAGTAGCTTAAAAGGAGCTTAAAAAGAGCTTATGATGAATTTAAACAGAATTGCTTTTAAGAAAGAACTTGGATTTAAAAGATGAAATTAAATGAAACTGAATTTCATTGAAAACTTAGAGAATTACAATACTTGAAAGAAAAATTACATGAAATTAAAGACATAAGCTAAAAAATGTTTAAGCTAAAACTAAATCTACCCTAAGCTACTCCTACTCCTAGATAGCTTTTTACAATGAAAATCCTAATCTATTTATAGACGAGCCAAGGGCTTGGGTGTGCTTCTTCTGAGTGTGAAAACGTTAAGTATAACCCAAGGAATAAATCCCACCATCCAATCTTTAATTTCATCACAACTTTTAATCTCATCCATTGAATTGTTGATGTGGGAGTGCGGATCGCCAAGCTGGCACTTCTAGAAGTATGACATGCTTTGTGCGTGACTAAGAGGAGTGGGGTGAGATGATTGAGACCCCTAACAGCCATGGTTGAGTTAATTTGACCCTGGTTTAGCTTGGTAAAAGAGACGATGAATAGTAACTCTTTAAAAAGAGTTACGCGCCTTTTTCTTTTCTTTTTATAACTTTAGGTTTCGTTGACTAAGCAGGGATGGGCTTTGACCTGGGCTTGAGATATTAATAAAAGAAATGGGCCGATTTAATAGGTTTTGGGTTTATATAAGAGATAACGACTGTTATCTCTTTAATAAAAAGGAGATAACAGTGTTAGGACTATTGTTTTTGTATTTTGATATAACATTAAGGGTTTTTATGGTATTTTGAGGATTTTGTCTTTTTTGTGGGTTGACCAAGGTTGACTTTGTTGACCTTTGCTAGAAACTCCTGGCTTTTGTGCACTCTTTCCTTCTCGTGTTCGGCTTTGTCCGTTTTTACTTTGATTTTGTCCATTTATTTAATATCCATACATGCACATACACAAACACAAAACAAGCATATATTTGCCATTTTTATTATGTTTTTGGTCTTTTGGGTTCGTTTTACAAGGTAAAAGGTATGTGTAAAATAGCACATACCAGTTACGCAAAACGAACAATACCATCGCGACGAGAATCAAATTATATTTCTATAGAGGGGCACTTCTATATACTTTCGACTAACTCTTTTTTCGATTTTTTTCAGTGACGTCTAAAAAAGTTACATGTGATTTTATGAAATCACATGTGATTTGTGATACAAATCACATGTGATATTCAAACATAACTGAAAAAACCAAAAAAAAATTCGTCGAAACTATATCAATGTACCCGTCTACTGAATGATAAAAAAATACTCGTCGCGATGATGTATTTTTTGTCGCTTGACGATTTACCGTTCGCAAGATATTATATTTTCAAAAAGAGGTGGAAACTGTGTTTTTTTATATTGATGAAAAAATAAGTTGCTAGAATCTTTAGATAATTTTGGGTTTATATTGATCTCAACTCGGTATTTTTCTTTAGTATTCACAATTTTATTTCTTAATTAATACTTTATCCGTCTCATAAAAAAACTCCATCTTACTATTTATGTTTGTTTTAGAAAAAGTGTTTAGTTTTTATTTTTTACAGTAATTATGACAGGTTTTTTAACTTTACTTTTACAATCAAAACATGCATTAATTGTTTAATACTAATTTATATACTAAGTGGGTAAAAATAATTTTTATCAATTAAAATGGACATTAATTACACATATCATAATTTGTTCATTTTCTTATTTGTGGACACTCTTTTTAGACGAAAGGAACATTCTTTTACAACGGATATATATAATTGCGAAATCAATCACTAATGAGCTTGTAATTTCTACATATATATATATATATATATATATATATATATATATATATATATATATTATATCATGATAGTAGACAACAGAAGAAGCTGATACTTCCAATTTTTATATATTAATTATTAAATATTGACAAGGCTTTGCCGAACCCGTGCGTTGCTCACTTTTTGCACCGGGTTGAGTTGTGGGAAGAAAAAAAGAAAAATAACAAAAGTTGATGTTACAATGTTTTTATATTTTCGATGGTTTCAATAAGAGACATAGACTGTCAACTTTCAAGCAATGTTACGGGAGGCTGATAAACAATCTCCACCTTCGTTGCCACGGAGCGCGCGAGACAAACTTTGCAACGGAACGATCTTTATCAGTCGTTGGGACTAACCATGCAATGAACCAATAACTTTAAGGACTATTTTTGTAAGTTTGTTATGAATATATATTGTAAAAATTGACAGATATGAAGGAAAGTTAGGTCAATCAACACTGATGCCTCAAACACACGACACCATTTAAGCAGTCACATAAAATTTGGAGACAAAAGGTGATAAGGTGAGCTGATTGAAGTTTTGGCTTTTAAGACTAATTATCATTGTGCACCTGGAAACAAAAGGTGATTACGCCAACAAAATGAAGTAGTTTAAGTGTACAAAAGACTACTCCTAAGTTTAGCGTGTCTGTTACTATAGCGACAACGGCAGTTTGCAGCATGTACAAAAGAGCATTCCTAAGTTTAGCGTATTTGCTGCTATAGCAACAACGTCAGTTAGCAGTTAAAACCTACTTTTACTACCTGCTGTAGCAGGGGTTTACAAAAATCTGTGCGTGGTGTTATTGCAAAGCCGTGAGTGTTCAGTCTTCTTTCTTTTTCTTGGATGCAGATGAGGATTGTGCCAGCAGTTGTCTTTTTGTTGTGGGTTGTTTTTCGGCTGCTGGTTATGAGCCTGATGTTTCTCGTTGTCACAAATGTTTGTGCCAATGTGTCTAACACGTCGTGCGAAGGTGTTCCTGTAAACGTAATACTTTGTTAAATGGTATACAGATTATGAAAGCTAACAACAGATAGTGAAAATAAATAACTGCAAAGGAAGTCTTGTGTCTAACACATGTGTAAATGTGCCAAGATTAATTTGCTCTTTGGCAATTTGACTTGCTTGGCTGCTAGGTTGTGTATCAACAATTTGCATGTAAAGTCTGTGGTAAAACATTAAACAAATTTTGAACACTCATTGAAGCATGATAAGAGATGGCCAACTATATAGTGCCTTAGGTAATTAACGAAGACACAAACTCTAAATTTAATAGCAGAGCATAATGAATTAGAAGTTATACATATTTTGTTACTCAGAATCTCGTGTGAATAGTAGTAGAGTACACTATCGTTAACAGGTCTAATTCGAAAGTAAAATTTTACACATTATTGTAGAGACGACTACTTGGTGAGTAGCTCAACCAATTGAATACAAAGTATACGATTATAAAGTTAATGCAGGGGTATATATATCACTTTGAGCTACTAAAGGTCGTCTAAAAAGCCTAAAAGAAGCTTTCTATGAAATGCTATACCTAAACAAAGGGGCATTCTTTGAACCAACTGTCTCTAAAATGGTTAAATGCAAAGCTGATTAAGAATGGAAATGAGCAGACGTCAGTGAGGGAAAAAACATCATTATAAGTATGTGTCGGGTCATTTTGTTTCACATAAGATGCAAGTAAGCAACGCAAATCAGTAATACCAATCGTGTATTAAAACAAAGAACTAAGGGGGCGTTTGGATTAACTTATTATGTAGGCTTGTGGGCTTATTTGAGTTTGGAAAACCTCGTAATCCTTTTTTGGCTTATGAATTAATTAGGCTCACGCACTGACCTTATGGACTTGAATAAGCCATAAGCTCATAAGCCGGAAAAAATGAATCTAGGAGTTTTTTTAATTCAAATAAGTTCATAAGGCCTAAAAATAAGCTGATCCAAACACCCGCGAAAAAAGAATATAATAAGCATGGTACCACTTGTACATTTTTAGCAAACAGATACTTTATTTATAAAAAAGTCTCCCTAAGTGATTATGAGAATGAAGATGACGAAAATGCCTTAAGAGTCACATATTTATACGTTTAATTTATCTGGATACTGAGTGACACGATGACTGCGTTCTATAGTACCCAATTAAACACTGTTTTCATAACATGGTGTATCACACTAAGAACTATATTCTGGGCTGTTATTTTGGTTTTTCATGTTCACTAATCAAGCTGAGACTAAAAAGTAAGACGTTCGTTGTTTTATTCTGCTATGCAGTTAAGTTTATTTTTTTTATAACAGACATTTTTTATGTATAAGAGTTATACCTGGAGGCTTTTTTTCATTGGTGCTTGTACCCTACATGAAGCTGTTTATTATTCATCTGCACGTTTATGTCCTTCTTAAGTTCACATTACTACCATATTGAAAAGTATTAGGTCAGCCACTAAATTACACAACACTAAACTAACTTATCGACTAAAACCATCACATTACAACTCATATGCCCTTCTTAAGCTCACATTACTACCATGTTGTAAACCAATCTAATTCTTACATACTGAATCAGCAATCCTAAAGTCAATTATCACATCTATTTTTCCAAGAAAAAGGGTTCATCCTCTGAGTCTATGTGTGCAATTAGCAATCCTAAAGTCAATTATCACATCTAGTTTTCCAAGAAAAAGGGTTCATCCTCTAAGTCTATGTGTGCAATTAGCAATCCTAAAGTCAATTATCACATATATTGGTTATATGTGTGCAATATTTAGCAATTCTAAACATCCTCTGAGTCTATGTGTGCAATTAGCAAAAAAGAAATGACTAATGAGCTTATACACAGAATCAGAAAAGAAAAAACACCCAAGGGAGTGTTTAGAATTGCTTATTAAAAGTAATTATCTGCTTCAAGTCAGCTTTTAAGTGCTTGTTTTACAATAAGATGAGCAAATAAGCCGTTTTTATCATAACTCTCTAAAGAATTAAAAAGAGAGAAATCAGAATCTTTAGAAAAAACAGGGTATTCTAAGTTGACAACTGGCTTAAAAGTTTGGAAATAGCTATTACTACCTTCATCAGCACAACTTGTGTGTTCCGTAGCCGTGTTGCTTGGATTCTGGTAAACTGTGATATTGCTTGCATCAGCTTTGTCTAATGTCTTTGTTATGCCACGTTTTTTCACATCGGCCTAACCATCTAGCCTATGTTGGTAATCTGAGTGTTGGTCAATTTCTGAATAAGAAAAGGAATACCAGACGCTAGCAATAGACATTGAAAACAGGAAGTATATGAATATTAAAACAGCTGATAACATTAAACTTTAAGAACATCTTACTAATTTCGTTGAGGTACCGGTAAAGGGCTCGATAAATCACTCGTACCTTAAATTTAAAAAAAATCATTATCGCCTGCAACATTATATTATATAAATACCTGATTAAATTCTTCTTCTTATTTGTGCTAAACCCAAATTTTTACCATAAACATTCATCAGTAATTCACAATAACACAACTAATCAAATTATATCAAGGCATAACAAAAAAAACCAATCTAACCTCATCGAAACACCGATTTATGCAACAATCTAAAACCCAAAATCAATTGTAACTAATTAATACATATAAATTAGGAAAAAAAACCTACCTGATGATTTTTCCGTTTGCTGTGAATCTATGAAGCTTCTAACACAGCATGATAAGTCATATGTTTTCCTGAAAAAAAAACACGAAACCACTACAAAGGATTAAGGTACGATTAAAACGATTATTATCACCAAACACATATGCCAGATTTAATAGACACTAAGGACCCGTATGAAAATGAAGGTTTTTTTACAACACCGACGGATGAAAATATTTCATCTCTCTCAACATCAACCACCTCTTTGACAAATGATTTCTTTATGGAAGGTTCAACCACATATGTGCAAAACGATGAGCATTAAAAAAATGATGATCCCTTTACTGATGTGGCTTTTCATAAGGAATATGAATATGATAAGATTCATTTAAGTCCATGTAACTGCCACAACTCTCGAGTTTTTAGTCACACGCCACATATTGAGAGATAGCTTAACTTGAAACTCAATCATAAATACATCAACACACTATGTCATTAATACTACCCATTCAAATTCCCCAACTCAATCTTATATAGTACTAGTTGGATACCCGCGCATAGCGGCGGCGATAAAAATTGCTAACCCAACTCGCTCCGCAATTCCCTACCCGCTTAGAGAATTCGTTTGTTTGGGTTTCCGTAGCTTTCCCGCAACATCATATTAACATCATTCTTGCTTGTATAAAGACTCACACACTCTCTTACCCATCTAACATTGTCTCCAAAAATATATATCTTTTACGAATCAAGTTTATATTCAAATTAAAGTTAAAGTTGTTTAAAAATTCAAAATAAACCCACTAAAAATGTGAAAAGCTAAAAATTTATAAAAATATATCAGAATGGATGTTGAATTAAAGATCACGAAATTTTAGAAAATATGGTGAAATTAAATCATAAAAAAAATAAATAGATAAAAAGATATGTCAAATTGAAAATAAAAGTTATTTTTTATGACACATGTCACTCTATGATGTGATTTTCTAAAATAAAATGGATGGTCAAGATTGCATCTTCTTATCTTAATTTTTGATGAGACCCACATTATAAATACTTTATATAATAGTATATAAGTATAGACAGATATAGAAGATAGGATTCTATAGTCACATGTGAGAAAAACAATTTCTTTTACGCTACGTTGTGTTTAAGCTGGATCCGCCCATTCGGATCCATTTCATTAAGTTATTAGATTCCAACAAACCCAAATGACACGCCTAAATAAAATATTAGTGACTAGCTGTATAGTAGAACACGTCTACAAAATGTTTACACAAGTGAATGAAAGAGCAGAAGCTGGCTAAGAATTTGTTAGCAAATGGCATTCTCTAACAGGTACTGATTGATTGCTTACTGATATTCATAAAATGACTTGTGAACTAAATGTGGAGGGTAAAAAATAAGAAAGAGAAATTATAGTGCAATATGATTGGATAACAACAATTGACACGTGGATATTATTTTGTAAACTATTTGTGGATAGGTGCCAATCTTACATAGTGGTGATAGGTGCCAATCTTACATCATTATTCCTAATTAATGGTATTAATATCTTTTGCAGAGTGGTGATAGGTGCCAATCTTACATCCAAATGGGCGTCTTGCCATGCCTCTTCTCGGCCATCTGTTGGGCAACCTAAGACTGTGCTAAATTGTCATAAATGGACATCGGATTCTTTACTCTCAACAACAATGAGCAATGATCTTAAGTCCAAGTTCATGCAAGTTTATGACCATCTCAAGTCAGAGCTGATTCATGATCCTGCATTTGAGTTTGACGACGTTTCTCGTCTGTGGGTTGACAAGGTATGATTCTCTGGGTGTACGTGTTCTTCACCATCTCACTTGAATACTTCATTGTTTAATGTGTAGACTAAGGGCTTTTGTGTTTTGTGGCTGACTTAGATCAGCTGATTTATTTGCAAATTTTACAAATAAGTTTTCTTGTTGTATCTTCTCATCAAGGAGGCTCGACCCCCTTGATCCCCGCCCGCATTTTCCATTGGTCCCCTCCCCCCCATAAATTTAGAATTAACTTTATAACGAAGGCGTACCTCTTCTCTTCTCCCGCACCACCTGGGCCTGTATGAGGCTTAAATATGAAAATCCCCCCACGTCATTCCCCCCCCTCATTCAAATACAATTAAAAAAATAAAAATGCACCACCTAGGCTGTATTGAGCTTAATATGAAATCCGTCTAGTCTCATACAAATTACAATTATATATAAAATGGCTGATGATAGTAAAATGGCCACCATTTACCAAACGTGCTTACGAAATTAATTATACACGATTAATAAGTGGTTCTTGTTATATCTGGAAATTAATGTTTACCCCGAAAACAACTGCTTCAGGAACAGTTTCAGATGAAGTGATGTGCACTATTTCCCTTGCATAGCAAATACAGTCTTACTCTTGGATGGTTATTTTTTTAAATTACAAGCTTCTATGGGAATAATGAACAATAATGTATTAATATATGTGATCTGCTTTAACAAAATATCCTATAATCTTTTAAGAAATAAACTACTTCATATCCAAGTTTAATTGTGTATTTTTGCTTATTTAATGCAGATGATTGACTACAATGTACCTGGAGGTATAATCGATCAATTTCTCCATTCCTGGAACCCCACAAAACTGTCTTTTTTATTCGTTGGCATCATTCCAGGAATGACCTGTCCTAAAGTTAGAACGAAATTTAAGGGCACTAATTAACTGGCATATTTACAACGAAATGTGATGTATGCAGGAAAGATGCTCCGAGGCCTGTCTGTGGTGGAAAGTTACCAATTGCTTAAAGGAGAAGAACTGGCAGATGGTGAAGTCTTTCTTGCTTGTGCCCTTGGTTGGTGCATTGAATGGGTAATATTAACGTTAATACACAGATCACTTTGCACCCAAGAAAGAAATTTCCTTATCGGAACAAAAAGAAATTTCCTTGATATTGATGCATGCTTGCAGCTTCAAGCATATTTTCTTGTACTTGATGACATTATTGATGACTCCCATATACGCAGAGGTCATCCCTGTTGGTTCAGACTACCAGAGGTGTGAATTTGCAGAGTACTTGTTTCTTTCTATTAGTTGTATTTGGTAAAGTGAATGCGGCGTATCTGAAAATTTGGTTTTAGGTTGGCATGGTTGCTGTCAATGATGCTATTCTTTTTCGTAGCCATATACCAAGAGTTCTGAAAAAACATTTTAGTGGAAAGGCGTATTATGTGAACCTACTGGACCTATTTAATGAGGTTTGTTTCTTTGCATATCTATTGTATAACATATTGAAGCTCGTCTTTATTTTTATTGACTCCTTGTCCCTTTTTTGAGCAGACAGACTTTCAAACGGTCTCAGGACAAATGATTGATGCGATCACGACACTTGTTGGAGGGAAAGATCTATCAAAGTATTCTTTGTCTGTGTAAGTGATAATATCAATTGTTCTCTTATTCAATCACTTCACTCAGTCTGTTAAATGTATGTTTTGCATCTTCTGAAGTACGCCATGTCATATATGTTGTCTTGCAGTAACCGTCGGATTGTTCAATACAAATGTTCTTATTACTCCTGTTACCTTCCAGTGAGTATATTTCGGCTTTTTTCTATTCTTTGCACCTGTCTTTACTTTCCAATAATTCTGGATGATCAAATCTATCATTTTCTTTGCTTCAAGTTTGCATGTGCCCTCCTTATGATTGGAGAGAATCTGGATGATCATGTTCAAGTGAAAGACATTCTTGTTGAGATGGGTATCTATTATCAAGTGCAGGAATCATTTTTGTGTTTTTAAACAAAAGAATCCCACAATCGCTACCAATGCGATTGAGTCACCCGTCAACGAAAGGTTCCATTTTATTTTTGCAAACTTTGACATCATATCCCGATGAAAAAACCCAAACCCAAAAATGGTAAGGCACGATACGCTGATTAACCATGAATCAAAAACACCCACAACGAATCATCTAACCAAGTCCATCATCGAAGGGGCAAATCAGAATCAATACGGAACCAAACTAACCCTGATTCTGATCAGGATCACAACGCGAATCGATTCATATAATCATTCGTTTATAGCAAGAGAGCCCCAAATCGCGCAAGAACCCTATCTAACGAGACCCCTCGCAAGATAATTAAGGGTATGCGAAACAGATATAAGCAAGCAATCTCGCAAGAAGAAGGGCTGAACAAACCATACTATTTTGATCAGGGTGATTAACCCACCAAAGAGAGAAAGAGAGTTTTTATATCTCACAAAAAAGAGATAGATATCTCCAGGGAAAAAAAGAAAGGGAGCTGATTTGTAAAAGAAAAAGAGCGTGGCAAAGGCATATAGTGCCACAACCGGGTTTTATTGTATTATTAACCCATCAGGTTGTTAAATAAAAAATCCTCAACCTTTTTTATTTTTATTTCTTTTACAGATATACCCCTTTAATTTGTTTAGAAAATTTACTTTAAACTATAAGTTAGTAACTCTTTTTTTCTAAACAATTCTTTTTTAAGCAAGACATAAAAGTTTTTTATCAAAAGAAAAAAATACTTTTACTTTTTAATAGCAAGAAAAAAAAAATCGAACCTTCGTGGTTCACTAGAAAGATTTTTGGGTAGTAGCCCAAAAATAAAATTTAGTCCCACCCCCCCCGAAAGCCTAAACAGCAAATTTTATTTATGTAGTAGCCCAAACAAACTAGTCGATTAGCTAGACATAAAGATTTTTAGGTTAGGAGCCCAAACAAAATTAGGAGGTCTTAGCCAAACACAAGATTTTTTTGGTAGGAGCCCAAAAAAAACTAGGTTTCTAAGCCTAGACAGATAAAGATTATTGGGTAGATAGCCCAAAAAAACTAGGTGCGTAGCCTAGCTAGCAAGATTACTGGTTGTACCCAAAACATTTACAACCAATCAAACAAGTAGTATCCTAGCAAAGATTATCGGTAGTAGCCCAAACAACAAAAGCAAGAAAAATCAAAACCATCTGTCGGTTCTGTTTATCAAGAAATAAGCAAGCAAAGACAAAGGATGACACAGTCGAACACGCTACAGTTCGAGAACGAGGAAATGTTTCTCTACAATGTTCCAAAGTTGACCGAAAACAAAACTACACAACATGGGCATAATGATGGAAAACAATAATGAAGGCATATGGCATTTGGGAAACGATAGTTGCAAAAGAAGGAGTAACAACGGATGAGAAGAAACAAAACACAACAAAGGCAATAATTTTCCAGACACTGCCACAAGATGTCTTAATGCAAGTCGCACAATACTCAACCGCAAAGGAAGTATGGGACTCATCAAGTCAAACACTTGGAGCCGATCCTCGTTCAAAGGCACTACTGCAAACTTTAAGGAGTGAAACTAGAACGCTCAAGATAAAACGCGAACCGAGAAAGTAAGCGATTTTGAGGAAAATTAAGTAGTATAAAGGCCAATTAGAGGACTTGGAGATAATTTGAGGACAAAATTCTAGTAAGGAACTACTTAACTCTAGCCCCAGAAGAAATCTACCGATCGTTTGTCAACCATAAGAACAATATCAAGACCTAACGAAATGTCTTTAAGAAGCCATTGGAATACTATCAGCTTATGAAGAACCGAATAAAGAGTCAAGACACGCAAGGCAAATGATCAAGACAAGCTTCTCCTCATGACAAGCTCAAACAACAAGAACTAAAGGAAAATGGCGAAGTAAAGTCTTCTTCAACAAAGAAAGCAAGAAAGCAATGAAGTGGCAAGATAATCCAAAGAACGAGAGCAAGTCGAGTCAAGGAACACAGATAAAAGCAAGATCAGCTGTTTATGAATGTGAATAGACATGGACACTTCGACGAAACAATGCACGAGTGGAAAAACAACAAAATACAAGCAAGAAGAAACTTCATCTCACCTATTACACTGATACGGAACCTACACTGCTTTGAAGAGACAAGACGCATCTTTTGTGATTACGGGGAGAATAATTTGGTCAAACACCACAATACCGGTAATCCCAAACAAATGGGTCAAAACGGTCAAAATCCCAACCCAACAGTCTTTGCACAGTTATAATCCGCCATAAGACAGTTATCACCGAAAATACACAACTTTACCTGAACCGGACATAACATTTAGAAGTACCTTTTCATTTCCTATATATAGAAACAATTGTAAAGACTAAATTCATGTAAGAACAGAATTTGATATTATAGAAAGATTTATTATTTGGTATATTTTGATTCGAGCACTTATTCTATTTCGATCCAAGAACAAGGATTAAATCCAACATCCTTGTCCCTTTTTTGAGCAGACAGACTTTCAAACGGTCTCAGGAGAAATGATTGATGCGATCACGACACTTGTTGGAGGGAAAGATCTATCAAAGTATTCTTTTGTCTTGGTAATGATAATCTATCAATTTTTCTCTTATTCATCAATCCTTCACCAGCTGTTAAATGTATGTATTTGCATCTTCAGAATTACGCCATGTCAGTATATTTTTCTGCCGTAACCGTCGATTGTTCCATACCAATGTTCATACTTACTCCTGTTCACCTCCAGTGAGTATATTTCGGCTTTTTTCTATTCTTTGCACCTGTCTTTACTTTCCAATAATTCTGGATGATCAAATCTATCATTTTCTTTGCTTCAAGTTTGCATGTGCCCTCCTTATGCTTGGAGAGAATCTGGATGATCATGTTCAAGTGAAAGACATCCTTGTTGAAATGGGTATCTATGCTCAAGTGCAGGTATTCTGATCGTCAATTGCCACTATTTACAAATCGATTTTTTTTCCTTGTATCATCCTGATTTTTTGAAAGTGAAAGATTGTTATATAAAAACCTCTGAATCTATTTTAGGACGATTATTTTGACACTTTTGGTGATCCAAATGTTGTTGGTAAGGTTAGTGCACTGATATCACTTATGTTGGTAATGTTTTGTTAACGAACCACATAACTGATGCTCGATCTGTCCCATTATAACAGATTGGAACAGATATTGAGAGTTTCAAGTGTTCATGGTTGGTTGCCAAAGCACTAGAACTTTCAAACGTGGAGCAAAAGAAAATTTTAAGTGTAAGCGTGAACCACAATCTGTGTCTTTTCTATATCCTCCCCCAATATTTCGACTACTCGTTTGCTAAACCTTGATATCTTTAGGAAAACTATGGGATAAAGGATCCAGTCAAAGTAGCAAAAGTGAAGAAACTTTACCATACTCTCAACCTTGAGGTTCGTGATAATTACCGCTGTTTTTTTCACGTATATCGGAAAGGTATACGGTTTCTCTTACACTATTTGTTGGATATTTTGTAGGCTGTGTACGAAGATTATGAGAACAAGACTCACAAGGAGTTGATCAAATCAATTGAAGTTCTCCCAAACAAAGCAGTACAAGAAGTACTGAAATCTTTCTTAAGAAAGTTATATAAGAGGCGAAAGTAGTCCTCAAGTGCAGATTAATAAGAAGACATGGCGTGTGTAGGTGTATTTTATTTGTTGTATTGTCTTGACAAGGGCCTTGATACATGGAAGTGTTGCTTTCAAAGAGATTATAATGTAAAACCTAACCACTCTTTATAACGAGTTGGTAAACCCGCGCTTTGCTGCGGGACGTTTGTTAGTTGTTGATATTGTCGCAGTTCGAGATACAGTCACACATATTCGCGACTGGGTGTTTGTGTATGACATGTTGTGATGTTTCGGACCATCTGAAGGGACGAACCCACAAAAACTGGCCAGTCGTTGGATGTTGCACATGCTTTGAAATGAAGCAGAAACAAATTGTAATAATCTGATTATATAGAGGTTTTTACATGTAATAGCTTAAAATATGACTATTGGTACTTCTATAGTTTCTGTCACAACAAATATATATTGTACACGAACAAAATCATTCGCACAGAATACGTATTAAATTCCTGCTCACTTAGAGGCGCCGAAATGTTCCAGGTACGACGTCGGGACTGATTGATGTAAAACTGCAATGGGCACCTCGTTTTATGACACCGTGTAGGTCGTTTGTTACCTCATTTTCAGACCTTCTTTTATGTCTTCCTGGATTCCACACAAAGATGCGGTTGTAGAACATTATATAGGCCAAAGTCATTTACAAAAAGGAACATTTAAAAAGCATATGAAACAAAAACCAAGTCACATAAAAAACATTAGTTTATGTCGATAGCTTATTCTAGGTAGAAAAACTAATCAGCGCTAAAAGGCCAAATCTGGTGAATGTTTAAAGATGAGTTTCTAAATTCCAATCATACATGGGATAACAAACATTTGACCATATTAGATTTAGTTTCCGAGTCATCTAAAACAGTAACACACGTGCTAAATGGGATAACAAACATTTGACCATTTTTTAGCCTGTGACTCCAATTAGAGCATCATAGAGTAATCAAATAGGCAAATAGCTAATGCTCCTGTCTATCTAGCAAATAAAGTATGTTACCGTAGACCCTGTTTTGAGCAGCCGTTATAGATACTTGCATAAGCACATATTTTAAATTAATCGAAAAAAGTTATTTTAGCAAATAGGACTTTAAATTCTTGTGTAGCCGTTGTACACTGTGGTTGCAGCAACATTTGACACTCCCGAATTTACTACGCATATCAAAACGTTAATCCCAAATTGATGCACCTAAAGAAGGACCTAGTCTATGTTGATCTAGTCGCCATCAATCCATCCCGGACTCGTCAGACCAACCTGCAAAAATACATCTTGTTAACATCGACTGCTATAGAGTCGTTTACAACATTTGGCATGAAGTAATCAGTTAAGTGTTATCTGCTCTTATTAAGCAGTCTTTAGTGTTTGGGTACAACAGATTATACGTTAAAGATAAACAATTTTAAACACCCTCGTAAATAATTATTGCCAAAAACTTTATATAATATACCTGTGACAAAATAATATAATATAAGTGTGGAGTGTGGACATTCTTTTGCAAGCTTATTTGCTTATGTGTTTATTTTAGTCTATTTTAAGCAAAACTCAGTAACTATTTTTCAGTTATATGAATCAGTGCAAATAACACAAGCCATAGCATTACACATGTTCCGATTACAAATTATTTAATCAACCCGGCTAGAGCGCCGTTTTTGCAGGTACTAATTGAATCCATACAAATATATAGTCAACCACTTGTTCGTCAGTGCATAGAGTTGTTAACCACTATAGATCGTTAAATCAAATCTGATTGTGTACATAAGTTACAGATATCATATAAACATAAGGCTTGGCATTTCACATGTTCCAATTACAGATTACGTAATCAACCAATCAGGCTAGACCACTTTTTCACAATATTATCGGCACATCAGACAAAAATAAGGATAAATTTAATAAAATGATTTGGAGAGTCAACAACTGGATCATTATACAAATACAGAGTGGTTTCTATAGGAACGAATAAACAATTAAATTCAATTACAGTGAGATAGTGTAAACACATATCAGATCGATAATTCAGTTACAGCAACATACTATGAATTCAGATCATACCAATATAATGAACAAATGATCAAATAGATAACCAAAACCTGCAGGCTTTGCATGCAAAAGAGCATTAACAAAGGCACCAACATTTTCACATAAAGCCTTTTCTTTAAAAAATGAATCGAATGCAACATGAATTTTAACACAAAAAAGACTCGAGGAATTAATGGTACCTTTCCTGGCTTTTCAAGACCAACATGAACAATAAAACTCTTGTCTTTCTGGAACTTTATATACTCGTCCTTAAGTTCGGTGTATGTCATCTACTGTGTGTCTTTTTCAGGATTTGTAGCTCTGCAAAATCACAAATCATATATTAGGGTTGACCTATGAACAGTTTTTGGTTAAGTAAAAAACTGTATTTGTTCAATAAAAACTATAAAACACAATAAGCACTTGGGGGAATATCAACCTGACCGACTCGTTCTTTTAGCTATTTTTTCTTATCTTATTCATCGACCCATTTGATTGATAAGAGTAAACAAACAAAGAATAACCATTCAATTTGTTAATGGGGCGAAATTAGTTAAACCGAGTGATGTATTACTTCTTTGAATCTATTTGGTGACTTGGTAACTCAGTCCATGGGGTGAAATACTTTCCACGTGCGGCTGCAGCTTTCATTCCGTTTTGTTCTACCTGTATTCAAGTTTGAACAAAAAAATTGAAACTTGAATTCATTAATCTCAAAGAAAACCGGAAAGAACGTGAATTTACAAAACAAATACATGCGAGACTATAAATCTCTTATTCACGTTGAGAATGTAAACGTCAATCACACACTCGCCCCAACTGCAATCAGCAACAATTTAGAAACTGGTGAATATAATTATTAACACGTCTTGTAAAAACAAATTTGACACTACCACATCAGTATAAAAAAACATAAGCAAAGCAAGCATCAACAAACGCACACAAACATTAGTAAACGTACACGAGCAACACAAAAGCTACTCCTATTTTAGCTCAAAAATTTATGTATTACCATTATTCCCATCTCATAAAGACTGATTGGAAGCGTAAAAGTTACTAACCTGTTAAGACCGAGAAACAGTAAAGCAAGCATCAGCAACGCAACAGCTTCTCAGCTGACCTAAACTGACTAAAAAAGTAACATTGCAACCGATATAGCCACAAATAGTGAAAAAACGTCTGCCGGTTGCTTCCCTGCACAAAAAAAATACAAAGGTCAGTTTGTTACAGTCCTTCTATTCATCACAAAACGTGATGTGGTAATGTCGTGTTTTGTAGTTTACGTTTATATTTATCTTATATGTCGTGTCTCGTAGTTTATGTTTATCTTATATGTCTTGTCTCCTAGTTTATGTTTATACTTGTTTTATATCCCACATCGCCTTAGAAGGCAAACATGTAAGCAATCCTCCTATAAAAGGAGGTGCAAGGATTTGGTGTAGGATATGGTTTAATATTTTGATATTGGTAATAAAGCTTTGCTTTAATCAATTCTTGGCGGTTTTGCTAAGATTCTCTCAATAATCGGTATTCGTTTGAATCAACGATTGTTGGAGTTTGCCTAGTTATCGGTATTCTTTTGAATCAACGATAGTTGGAAGATTGTTTCTGGTATTCAGGTGAATCAACATATTCAATTTGTGTTGTCACGTTATTTACCCTACATCATATGGTATCAAGAGCCTATTCCTGATTAAGATGCCTCCAAGGAGAAACACAGATATTAATGATGTCTATGACCGTATTATGGCAGGAATAGAGGAGCGATTGGATCAGTTCATTAATCAATTTGTTAATCGAATGAATGAAATGATGAATCCAAGAAGACACGGGGATCGTGAAGGTAGGAGAGGTGAAGGTGAAGAGTTAGAATATCCGTTCTTTGAGGGTGACGGTTCATCTTTTGATGAATGGGGAGATTATGGTGTGGCTGATGACGATTATGAAGAAGCCCCAATATTCGATGATGATCAATATGAAGATGTCATTGAGGAGGAAGAAGGATTTGTTGACACTTATCCAAATTTTCAAGAGGATGAAAATAATGTGTCATTTTTGGGTGTTGTGTTGGGTGTAGAAGAAGAATCGATGCCAGTTTATGATACCGATATTGAAGATGTCATTGATGGGGAAGAAGACAACATGGAAGACGTTGTAGTTGTGGCTAATGATCTTTGCTCTTCAAAGATCCAAACCACTGTAAGTGTTAATTTTTCAAAAACCGTAGATTCAAACCATCAAGAGTTAATTTTGTTGAAAAAGAGAAATTTGGTCGAGGTTAGTATTTTGATATGCAAAAATATCAAGAAGAGTATTTGAAAGTTGAACCCATGGACGATAAGTTCGGTTTTAAGACGATCAAGGTTCGAGGTCGAGTCATTATAAAGAAAGGGAATTTGATGCAAGGGATACAAATTTGGATGCTACGAGTACAAGGAACGAGTGAGGCAAACTCGAGGATGAGTTTTTTTCAAGTGGGGGAGAATGATGCGGTAATTTTGTGTTTTGTAGTTTACTTCTATATTTATCTTATATGTCGTGTCTCCTAGTTTATGTTTATACTTGTTTTATATTTCACATCGCCCTAGAAGGCAAACATGTAAGCACTCCTTCTCCTATAAAAGGAGGTGCAAGGATTTGGTGTAGGATATGGTTTAATATTTTGATATTGATAATAAAGCTTTGCTTTAATCAATCTATTCTTGGTGATTTTGCTAAGATCCTTGTAATAATCGGTATTCGTTTGAATCAACGATTGTTGGAGTTTGCCTAATTATCGGTATTCTTTTGAATCAACGATAGTTGGAAGATTGTTTCTGGTATTCGAGTGAATCAACAGATTCAATTTGTGTTGTCACGTTATTTACCCTACATCAAAACGCCAACAACCAAAGCATGTTATTCCTTACCAAAACCTAACCTAACACTTTCGCCAGTGAAAACAGAAAATTACTTTAGAAATAAACCATCGGCAACGCAACAGCTTCTCATCTGATATGAACCAATTGAGAGCATAACATTGCAAGCAAAAGCGTGTTTCGGTTGTTTCCCTGCCAAAAAAAGTACAAATACCAGTTTGTTAAGACACTGTTATTCATCAAGAAATTTTAACAACAAATCGCGCTATTCCTTACCAAAAGCTATGACAACGCCTTTGGCAGACAAAACAAACATTTACCCCAACTCATTATCATAATCATCGACAAACTACGATTCCTCACTATCCCAACGAACACGGCTACGATCTCAGCCATGGTAGGTCGCAGATTCGGAATATCATGCGAATATATATAATTATATGAAACTCAAAAGAGTAGAGCATGAAAGAAACTCAGATCGACTTGGTGGTTCGAGGAATTGGCCAGAAATTTTTTTCATTGGCTCAGAAGGCTAGAGCATCAGAGAAATAGAACATATCTGCCATGGCTGCAACTTTAGTAAGTTACCACGCTAAGATGCAAACCGCCTCCTCTTTGTTCCTCCCTACCGATAAACTCATCATTGCCTTTTATAAAACAATATTAACAAATGGTTGCAAGCTTATTAAGCTTGCATCGCTAGAAGGTTAAGCCAAGCTGAGCCCGACCGCGCATTTATTGTTGTTGACCCGATAAACTTGTAAGCCCACTTTTTGACTTATTTTCCAGTTTACGAGCTTAATAGAGAGAATTGCAAAAATGGTCCTTGTGGTTTGGATAAATTGCAAATTTGGTTTGTTGAATTTCGAAATTGCAAAAACAATCTGTATTTTGAATGTTTGGTTCCACTTTTGGTCCTTGGTCAAACTAAAATGACTAAAATACCCCTCTTAACGGACGGTTTTTGTAAAAGAACATAGGGGTATTTTAGTCATTTTAGTTCGACCAATGACCAAAAGTGGAACCAAACCTTCAAAATACAGACGGTTTTTGCAATTTCGAAATTCGACAGACCAAATCTGCAATTTGGCCAAACCACAAGGACCATTTTTGCAATTTACTCTTTCATGTTTAATGGGACAATACGCAAATTTAGTTGTTAACACTAGCTTGTAACACCTAAAACCCGAAGAGCACACGAACATACACGCTAGTGCCCTACTATTTAAAATCAAGCTAAACTAAAACAAATGTTTTTATACTAACGAACGCCCAAAAGAACGTGGATAACATCGTATTCATATATTTATGTATAAGCAATGATTAACACCCTCTGACTTATCAAAAGTAAGAAAATTTAAGTTACATATCAATTCAGTTGACAGCAATATAAAAAGCCAAATTAGAATACCAAATGAGGTGCCTGTCATAAAAAACCAACAAATTCGAACATTAAACTATGAACGCCAATTAATAGGCATACCCTCTCATAAGAAGGCTTAGGCGTGTGAGTATGAAATTGGTACCGAAAAACCGCTGTGGCTGCAAGCAGGACGACGTGCTGCCCCGCCAAGATACGGGCTGATTTCAGTCACGACGATCCTTCAACCCGAAACGTAATAGTCTCTTCATCGCCCACAACAGATATATCAAGTTAGAGAACATTGTATAATCACACAGTGCTAAACACGCATTAACAAAGCACCAACAAAGGGTATCCAACCAACCCTGCCCCGCCACAGCGGAACCAACCAACATAATCACAAATGACAGTGTACGGCTCACATTTAGAATCAAGGTTTGACTGCCATGGCTGCAAGCCCAACAAAAGCTCGCAAACCACGATCTGGTCACATTCTACCTAGATTTCACCCTTTAGGTATCAACATTGTCACACATCCGTCACTATCATCACACGCCATTTATAGCGGTGACGAAAGGATCGATGGCATCGAAGAATTATAAGCCAAATATATAAGCAAGCCCGAACCATAAAGTACAAATATAGAATTAACACCAAACACTTGGTGTGTCCCCCACCACAACTCGGGTGTGGTTGTTGTTATCCTAAAACTTAACCCATATCACACCAATAAGCCATACCAATAAGCAATAAGCTAGAAAAGAGATAAAGGAAAAATGGAAAATTAGAGAGAGAAAGTAAATAGAGAAACAAGAGAGAAAGATTAGATTAGAGAGAAGTTTGGTGAGTTACAAATGAAAGCAAATGCAACCAACACCCTCTCTATGTGTGGAGAGGGTCTATTTATACCCTTAGCCAACATATGGCGTGTGGGATTTCTAAATGGGTCGGGCTTGGCTTAACTTGGGCTTTGAGCCCAAAACATGGACAATATTAGATTACAATCCAAGCCCGTTAATACCGGACTAGCCTATTACATTACAAGACTTTCTTTGACTTAATAAGACCGATAACATTCTTGTTTGACTTAATATAATCAAGGCTAACAATCTCCCCCAATGTTGAGGTCTTCTTTGATCTCCCTAATGTTGACATTCTTGATGGAGGTTATCATGATTTGACTTTATCTTTCTCAATGTTGAAGATATGACATTTGAGCGTTTCCTTCTTTGGTCTTGTCTTTGTTTTTTCTTGTTTGTAATGGCTGTATTCATTTATGCTTTAGACGACCGATAACATTCTTTCGGTGTCATTTATGTGATCTTGATCTTGAGCCTTCTTCTTTTGACTTTGAGTTCTTGAGATCTTTCATCTTGCATCATCTCCTTGACTTGAATCATCTTGATTTGACTTTCTTGATCAACTTGTGCTCTTGACCGACATACTCATACTTATTGCATTCTTGTTTAACTTATATGAACATAAGGCTAACAATCTCCCCAAAATACAATTCTTGATTTGACTTTGAAGATCTTTGAGGAAGTTTAGGGTCAACACTCTTGTTGCTAAATGATTGACTTTTAGTGCTCGAGTATGAGTATGTGGTAATGAATCTGACTTCGCTTGTACATGGTTGCAATACCGACGATTGAATCTGCATTTAAAAGGTTTGTGATAAACAACATATATGGATGAAAGTGTCTTGTCACTTCATCGAATACGGTTGCAATAACCACGGTTCCCCGTTAATCAGTATAAATACTGCATGTGATCAGATAGAATTCATATGAATCTTCTTGA
>BQNB010073066.1:17237-29735 GCA_026074375.1 Tanacetum coccineum
TAGGTAATAAACAACAAAACACAGTAACCTTATTCAACATTCATATTAGAAGATAAATACCTTATCTGCACCACAAGTCTGTCTTGTGTTACGATCTACGGTTAACTTTCGAAATATGCTTATCTACACCAAATTACTAGTAAACTTACAAACAACTTCTTAAACATATCTGCAAGATTTAACCACTTTACTTAGCTTACTCAATACAATTTAAATAACTAGTCTAACTATCCACTGTAATGATTAGTTAAAAATAAAACACATTTTAATTACATAACAATTTAATCAATCATTACACAAACAATCAAGATGGTCAAATTCGCTTTGTTCATATTAGCTTTAGTTTCATTGACATCAGATCTAGTAAAAATAAATATTACCTGTGATTTGTGTGTGTATCAAAAAACAAAACATCACACGACAACAAATCAAGATGGCCAGATCTGGAAGGACTCAACACATATTGATCGTCGGGAAGAAGCAGGCGGTCGCAACTAATTGTGGTTAGGGAAATTCTAATCGATAGTGATGGTGGTCGTGCGGCGATCGTGCGACGATATGGTGGTTTTGGAGGGTAGTTGGATGTAGAAATGCCGTAAGATTAAGAGATGGTTGTGTGGTTGTTATTGGAAGAAGTTATGGAGGGTTTTTTATTTGACATAATAATATCCCTTCAAATTGGGATCAGTTATTGTAGATGCTTGAAATCAAAATTACATTACTACCCTTACATCTTTTATCAAAAATTATATTCTAAAAATAAATGTCACTTATTTTTCTAAAATCTGATTGGTCCTTGCTAGTTCTCGCAGTTCTGTACATTCATTTGGTTCTGAAAAGAACCCAACACTATATATATATATATATATATATATATATATTTTCAATAATTAGAAAGAAAATATGTATATAAATCATGAAATATTTCATATATTAAGCCTAAAGACTATTTATTAACAAATATAACATGTAAAATTAAAATTACGTCGCAAATATATACAATTAACATGTCTCATGACCCGGGTCTCTCCAAACCCGGCGGGTCAAACCGGGTTTCGAAAATATGAAACCCGGTTTAATTTGACCCGTTTTTTCTGCCGGAACCGGTTCAACCGGTTGAACCGGGTTTCAAAACACTGCATTTCATTATTATTATATTAACTATACAAAAGGCAGACGTCCCGTGGGTCGGGTCGCATTAAATTTTTTGACCCGGTCCCACCCCCACATTAATGCAAGGATTTCTTTTTTTTTTTTAACATTTACTTCTTTCTTTTTTTATCATTTTTTTCCCATTTTTTTTCTGAATTTTTTTTTAAAATAAAACTTTCCTTTTTTTCCTTCGGAATACCCTCTCGCGCTGTTTGAGTCATCGATCTGTTTTTTTATGAATAAAACTTTAAGTTTCCTCAAACCTCGCGCTCCGCTAAGCGTCCCGTTCTTTTTTTCCCTCAAAAAATTTTTAAAATAAAATTTTCCTTTTTTTTCCTCGGAATACCCTCTCGCATGCATTAAAACGCCTTTTGCATTTAGTGTCCATTAAATGCACCGGGTTGACCGGGGTGCATTTAATACGGCCGGTCAACCCTACCCGGTCCGATCGGTTTTTTTTTTTTAGAAAAAAAAAATGTTTTCTTTTTAAATACTCTCTCGCACTTTTTTAGTCATCGGTCTGTTTTTTTTATGAATAACAATAGAACTAACCACGCGCTTCAGGTGCATTAAGTTGCATTAAATGCACCGGGTTGACCCGACCCGGTCCGAACATTTTTAAAATTTTTTTTTAAATTGTTTTTTTGCTTTCTTTTCCAAAATATTCACTTGCATTTTTCCAGTTATCGGTATTGTCGGGTCGACCCGACCCGTTCCGCCCCGACCCGTTCCTTTTTTTATTTACGAAATAGCCCATCAAATATTTACGAAATACCCCCTCGCACTATGTGTTAAATTACGAAAACTACCCTCATTTTAATTTTTTTTTATAAAATACCCCTTTCCCCACTAGCGGTCGACCGTTAGTTTTTTTTAGAATGCACCAAAACAGTGCTTGAAATCGGTCGTTACTTAACGACCTTTAATTTTTTTTTTTACAAAAATATACCTTCTAACACGTCCAACCAAAAACACCGGCCGCCAAACATCCCGCAGCAGAGCGCGGGTGAACCTAACTTGTTCAACAAACAAAAAGCCGCCTTATATCTCTCGTGTCGTGAGTCGTGACCATCACTCCTACGTACGTGTCTCACTTTTTACTTTACACGCTTCTTCTTTTTCAATGCTAGTCTTAATCCAATGCACACAACAAGTGTATACACACATTCATAGCTTGTAATTAAATGATGCCGTAATTCATGCAGACAGGGCAAATGGTAGTAGTGGATTCACAGACATTACAAAGACACAAATGTCTGCATGGCAACACCAACACACATGATTCCTATTAGACGGATTAGGCCAAGCCCGGTTTGTGGGTTTTAGGTATTAGGGTTTTACCATTATAAATAATGATTTGTCATGCATCAATTGGGAGTTATGAATGTAAAAGGTAGAGAGAGAATTGATTAAGATTAATTTGATTTGTGACAAGTCATTTTGTGAAACTTTGTTTGTAAAAATTTTGTGGATGTAGTATTTTCCTAATCCAATGCACACAACAAGTGTATACACACATGCATATAGCTTTTAATTAAATGATGCCGTAATTCATGTACATAAATCATACTGCATGTATATAATATATAGGATCAATTTATGCATTTCCAATATGATCGAGTGTAAATGATTTACATGCTAAAGTTTGGTACTAAAAATTAAAAAACCAAGTCAGTAATTACAACAAGTGTCTGCATGGCAAACACCAACACACATGATTCCTATTAGATGGATTAGGCCAAGCCCGCACTACAAGAAATATGAGAACAGGTGACGGACTTTTTCCCGGCGACATATGTCGCTGAGGAATATGCACTAAACAACAAGTGTATACATAGCTTGTAATTAAATGATGCCGTAATTCATGTACTTAAATCATACTGCATGTACAATATAGCATCAAATTCATGCATTTGCAATATGATCGAGTGTAAATGATTTACAAGCTATGCAAGTTTGCTAAAGTTTGGTACTAAAAAATAAAAAACCAAGTCAGTAATTACAAATGTCTAGAGGTCTATACCTAAAAGTAGTAAAAAAAAGACGAGTGAATGAAGGAATCATATTATGTGTCGTCCATGTTAATAAGCAGAGCAGCAGATTTAGTAGAATTGCAGACAGGGCAAATGGTGGTAATGGATTCACAGACATTACAAAGACACAAATGTCTGCATGGTAACACCAACACACATAATTCCTTCTTCCCACATTCAAGACACTTCTTAGTACCAACATCTTCCTCGTAATTGCTTCCACAACATGATTCAACATCATTAACTAATGTCTGTTCTTGTTCTTGTTGTTGTAGTTGAGCTTGTGCTAGCAGCTGTTGCAGATTATATGCTGTTGCTTCATTTGTTTGTGCTAATTCTCTCCATATTTGATTTTCGACGAGTAACGATTTCAGTTTCTCCTCTAAGGACCAGTTTACCTGATTTAGTCTCGTTATTTCTTCTTCTTTTGTTTTCAGTTTCTTCATTATCCCTTCGTTTGCTGCTACGATTAATCTTTTCGCGCTTCTCCTTCGCATTTCGCCGATCTCACTTCTCATTTTCTCGGCCTGTTAATCATCACAACACAGTTTAGTAAGCACAAACAAATTTACAAATTTCTTTTATATTTAAAGTGTAGAAAAACAAAAGTTTAGGATAAGCTTATTTAATTTCAGCTCATATTTTATAAACATCAATTTTCTGGCTTTTTTTAGACGTGATCAATCTCTAATTAACATGGAATGATGCTTACATGTTGTGCAACAAAGTGATCAATCTCCAATTGGTGTCGATACATTTGAGATGCAACATCTTCATTCAGTAACACACTTGTGTCAATCATTTGATTATTATTATAACCATTCTCACGCGATCGTTTCCTCGAAGGAAGGTGGTTATACGTAACTCCGCTTTCTGCTTTGTAAACCGGTTCCGGAATGAAACCAATCTTCATTCCGGAACCGTACATAGCTACGTTGCCTTGATCCATCATTAACATTTTTTCTTTTGAATGAATGAAGCTAGATGTAACTTTTTTTAATAGAAAAAAAGCATGCAAATAAGAAGAGATGATATTTATAAAAGTTGTTGGGTAAGGCTACAAACATGACTTACAGTATTATATACGAATTGAATGAATGAATGTGTCATATGTCTGCCACGTTGGAAATGACAGGTGGGACCACATGATTGGGTCTTGGATGCTACCACCCATTTAATACGCAGATCCTAAAACCGTGTGTCTGTTCCTAAAGAATATTTTGTTGATTCAACTTAGTAAATTAACCATGTTGGTCCACAAAGTTCTAACCCGTTTGCCCGTTTTGGTTCTTAGATAAAGGGAACTTTATACGAGTTATCTATTTGAACATGTAGTTACCCGTTTTTGGTCTTGGGCACACTGTTACATTGGGTACAGCACGACACGGTTCTCATGCATCGTTATCCTTTGCCACGTCGCCTTTTTCTTGAAGGGGCAAAAGTAGTAGAGTATGAGAAATGAAAAGTAAAAAAGGGCAGGTAGGGTTGTGAAATTTATTGGTGGGATGAGTGAATGAATGAAAAAGACGCAAATACCCATCCAATTATTAGACTTAACGAAAAAAGTTAACGACCATCCAAAATAGGGATGACCAGCGTTAAAAGTTTCAAAATTAGGGACGCCGAGTGTATTTAAAATGAAATAGGGACGAAACTTGATGTTTGGTATAAATCATAAGGACGAAACATGTAATTTTTTCTTGTTAGTTAATAAAGCCGGCCCGCTTGTGTCGGCCCATTAGCCCGTCTAGCATTAGGGCATCCTTTATTTATTTTGTGTATTTATACATTGTTTGCACAGACTTTTCATTCATCAAGTAATACAATTTAGTCAATTTCGGTTCATTAGTTTCTACAGATATCACCGCCCGCATGGATAATATTGAGATTGTGCATGAATTGGTTCTTTCCCTGTAATTTGAAATTTAACATATTACGTCAAAAGCAAGAGACACACGTACGTACGTAATCTGGAAAAAAGTTCAACAAATAAGAGACACATATGACACTGTTCACGAAAGGGTTCTTATGATTACACAACTAGGGATGGCAATAAAACCCGTACCCGATGGGGACCCGATCCCCAAACCCGAATTGACTGGGGAATCCCCGAGTTGACCGGGGATGGGGATGGGGACGGGGAATCCCCGAATTATGAAACCGGGGATGGGGCGGGGATGGGGATAACAGAAATCCCCGGCCCCGTACCCGACCCCGAACTTTTTAATGTACAAATATATATAAATTATTTGTATATTAATACTACATGTACATGTATATGTATAAATTAGTAAGTATTGACAAATATTATACTTGAAGTATATTTGTATGTATATGTCATATTTAATGAATCGACTACTTTTAAAATGTTAAGTACTAACTATATATTATTCAACTAATATTTTTTTTCCGAATACACACATTCGATCCATTTTATTTATATAGTATATGTGGTATTTTAGTATTTACGATGCTTTAAAGTTGAATGACCTTTTAATTAATCAAACTATGTACAACGTATGCGTTCTAAGACATTATATAGGTCAATTCTTTATATTTTTGTTTAGTTGTGTAATTTTATGCTCAATTTATAAGAGCAAAAAATCTCCGAATCCCCGTGGGGATCCTCGGTCCCCATTGGGGACGGGGATGGGGATGTAAATCGATTCCCCGATGGGGATGGGGACGGGGATGGGGATGAGGCTAAGAAACGGGGATGAGGATGGTAAGTACGATCCCCGCAATTCCCCGACCCATTGCCATCCCTAATGGCAGGTTGATGATGCTATTTCATTGACCCGTTTTACCATTTGTTCTTATTATGTTATTTTACCCATCATTTTAGTTGTGGCTTATGTATTGAGTGTTTGCTTTATGTGTAGATGACAAAAGAAAGGTAACACAAATGAAGATTCAAGACCTTCTTGAAAAGAGGATTGAGAAAGCTGGACATCATCTTAACAAGGAAAAACAGATAATGCATATTAACAAGGGAAAAGAGAAAATGGTGATGAAAAAAGGTAAATGTTATTTTGAGCATATTTCATTCGTATTAGACTGTTAAGGATGCTAATTTACTCTATATAGTAATAGGGAACCAAAGTTTATACCTTAGTAAACTAAGGTTACAAAACAATTTATTAAAGCCAAACATCCGTTTAGGAAACAATTAATTTGATCTAAACATCCCTTTATGAAACTAAGTTATGAAATAAGCTGAATTGAACCAATGTACATTTGGAAACTAAGTTTAGGAAACAAGCTGATTTCAGCCAAACACCCCTTTAAGGTTAATGTAGCTTAGGAAGTAACCTAAATTTGAAACTAAGTTTACCTACCAATCATATCTTATTTACAGATGTCGTAATTATTGAATCAGACACAAGCTATGATTATATCCCGGGGCAAACTACCTCTAATGAAAGCTCTGATCATAACCCTTTTCAAGTTACTTCTGATGATACTTCCGATGATACCTTAAAGTCAAGCCCTGAGGATACTTGTAGCTCTGATTGTACTTGGGAACAAAAAAAACATTCTAAAGAACCAGGGTCTAGATCTACCCAAACGAAAAAAACCTTTTGAAGGCAAACAAGGGCCAAGGTCTGCAAAAGTAAAAAAACTACTATTCCCTCAGAGATTGCACAGTGGTATAATGATTTCAGTTCAAATAAGGTGAGGACTTTTATAAAGGTAGACGAGGGTCAAGCTTTAGAAATGCAGCAATCATAAAACCAAAAAAAACCCAAATTAAGGTCAAAACATCTTGCACCAACAACACCTAGAACAGGGTCAACCTGTACAACTGTTGTAGTTCAAACAAAAAGGCCACCTCCGGTGACGAATTCTATTTTGGGCCTTGCAGCTGTTACAACTTGGAAACAAATTCTGAATAAGGAATTTAGAATGAAAAGTTCCAAAGAAAATGTTAGAGGAAGTTCAAATGTAAGGATGAAAGGTAAAAGGAATATGCTGTTGGAACTTCAGTTTGGGTTTGCGAAGCTTGTGCATGTGTTTGTGAAGCTGGTGTATGTTCATCTTTTGGTTTAGTGAAAAAACATGCACGTTGTTGTTTTGGTCTTGGTACATTTAACTTTGCTTATTTTGGATATTCTTAACTTTATTGTGGTTACTATAACTTGATTGTTTGTGCAATTTGCATATGGTGCTTCTACTATAATGAATTGTTAAAGTAGGCATGCGGCATAATTTGTGTTAACATTCTAATCCATTTCGACTTATGTACACCGATGTTGACTAGTAAAAGTCAAAGTTATAAATATATTACTTGAACAAACAGAAGCATAGAATGCTATCTAAACTGAATCAGCCTTTGGACATACCAGAAAGACCTAACCTATTCAATCTAATAGCAATTTCAAACAAACATTACACAAAGACGGCTAATCACGCACTTGCAAAAGACGATATAAACTCATAAACGTTATGTTCAGCCTGAAATTGTTGAAGGAGCTCATCATCATCATCGTCATCATCAACATCATCATGGTTATCATCAACTTGATTAGATCCACAATCATATATCTCATGGAGAGTATTTGATATTAGGTTGTATTGTACAACCTTTCCAGACAACTTGATCACCAAAAACGAATATTGTTCCCTTTCTCCCAAAACAATTCCCCAAACATTAGACCGAATCGACCAACCTTCGGGAAGGGGAGTCATAAAGTCATTTGTATGAACACGGTACCTAACCATCCACACAAAATACCCTATCGTCATCTCGTAGATAGTAAACTCCCTAGAGCCAAAATCATCTAAACAAACAAGAAACAAAGACCCACGCCACTCAAACAATTTTCCTTCCAGATGTAATAAGTGAGACATTTGTATGAGTATTTGCATTTGATCCATATAGCCATAAGACTTGAGGAAATTCATTCCCCATTGAGGGATTGGTATGGTTGTTATAATTGGATGGTCAGGGTATTCAATATTTATGCTATAATGCATAAGCTGCATATTCTCGGTTTATAGCCAATGTAACCCATCATTCCAATATATTGCACTATCAAAATGATCAAAACTAAAGTAGTTAAAACGATCACTACAGAGGCTCCATGTGCCTGTCTCTAAAGAATAAATTTATCTATCAATGTCATAAAATGTGCGTCTAGCATCCACCAATTTGTAGTGCGGTGAGTTTGTAGGATCAAAGGCGATTCTCAATCCAACACTGCTATAATAAGGTGAATTATCAAGCGAGCAATCTGGATACGAAAGCTTTTTATACTGATTAATGGATGGATTAGATACGTAATAAAAAACAGGCAATCCCGAACCACCACACAGAAGCAAACCATTGCAAGACTGCAAGATCTTAACATTATTAGCTTCCTCAGTGGAGCCAAGAGTGAAGGACCTCATAGCGGATTTTTTTGACTTAAGTCTGGGATCTAACGACAAAAAATCACTTTCAAATAAAGATCTCTTGTGACTAACAAAAATACCAACAGGATGATCAACTTTAGTGATTTGGCTGCGGTTTTTGATGAAAAGAGGGGATGTAATAATTCTTAGCTATTGTTTAGACACGGTTGCAAACAGACGAATACAAAGAATAGGTAATCGGATTAAGATTTGAGTTAAAGGTCGTCTTTAGTAAGCACTTTTAGTTATGGTGAAGAGGTTTCTCAAGCTTGTGTTCCGTGCACTTCTGAAATCATCCTTAATATCAAGTTTTTTTGAAGATGTTGCCGGAATATTTAGAATTGAATATAAATAATCAGTTGGTGGAGTATCTGAGTCCTGAGACTTCATTAAATAGGGAATATAAGACCAAATTGGCATGGACGAAATTTGCTAGTAAATTATTTTTCTGATAGGAGCGAAAATGCTGAAAAAAATGAGGGAAATTTTTATGTTAGGACGAAATTTGCTAGTAAATCATATACTCAAGTTTTCAACAAATTTGATAATGTTAACAACACGTTTCGTCCCTAAAACCTAACAAAGGTCGTCGTAATCAAATAATTATACATGCAATGATCAAATATGGTATTTTATGTAATGGTGGTATGACAAGTTAGAGTGCATCGTGGTCAAACACAAACAAGATAGTTAAACAGTAACAAATAATAACGACTTAATGTATGTTCAACAAAGACAACCCACCATCATCCCTGTACTAAGGTCACAAATTCACACAATTATATTGTTTTATTGTTTGTTTGTTTTAATGTTTTATTTTATTTTTTGCTCCAGTCCGAGCTTTCGGGATTTCGCCCCTCGGACTGCGAGGGAGTATTAGATGGATTAAGCTCAAGCCCGGTTTATGGGTTTTGGGTATTAAGGTTTTACCATTATAAATAATGGTCATTAATAAGATTATAACTACGAGGTTTCATTGTCTAACAATTCCTTCTTCCCACATTTCAGGCACTTAGTACCATGTTCCTCGTAATTGCTTCCACAACATGATTCACCATCATCAATATCATCATTAACTAATGTTTGTTCTTGTTGTTCTAGTTCTTGTAGTTGAGCTTGTGCTAGTAACTGTTGTAGATTATTTGCTGTTGCTTCATTTGTTTGTGTTAATTCTCTCCATATTTGATTTTCGACAAGTAACGATTTCAGTTTTTCTTCTAAGGACCAGTTTACCTGATTTAGTCTCGTTATTACGTCTTCTTTTGTTTTCAGTCTTTTCACTATCCCTTCATTCGCTGCTACGATAAATCGTTTCGCGCTTCTCCTTCGCATTTCGCCAATCTCACTTCTCATTTTCTTGGCCTATTAATCATCACAACACAATTTAGTAAGCACAAACAAATTTACAAATTTCTTTTATATTTAAAGTGTAGAAAAACAAAAGTTTAGGAGGTGTTTGGGCTTATAAGCTTATTTTCTCAGACTGTTAATCATCACAACACAATTTAGTACTATACAGAAACAAATTTTCATATTTAAAGTGTAGAAAAACAAAAGTTTAGGATAAGCTTATTTAATTTCAGCTCATATTTTATAAACATCAATTTTCTGGCTTTTTTTTAGACGTGATCAATCTCTAATAAACATGAAATGATGCTTACATGTTGTGCAACCAAGTGATCAATCTCCAATTGGTGTCGATACATCTGAGATGCAACTTCTTCATTCAGTAACACACTTGTGTCAATCATTTGATTATTATTAGAGGGGAGGGAGTCCATGGCTGTTGGCTTGGTGCCAAGCCATGGCGCCAAAATGGCCAACGGCGCACGACTCCATGGCTCGCGCCAAGGGTAATAAATATTCAAAAAAAAAAATTTAAAAAATGCTATGGCACCAGAATTCTGGTGCCAAACCACTCCCACTGAATTCTGGTGCCATGACATTTCTGGTGCCAAACTCCATTTTGCTGACGTGGCACCACTTTTGAAGTTTGGCACCAAGAGTTTGGCACCACGACTCCCTGTGCTCTTATAACCATTCTCACGCGATCGTTTCCTCGAAGGAAGGTGGTTATACGTAACTCCGCTTTCTGCTTTGTAAGCCGGTTCGAGAATGAAACCAATCTTCATTCCGGAACCGTACATAGCTACGTTGCCTTGATCCCATCATTAACATTTTTTCTTTTGAATGAATGAAGCTAGATGTAACTTTTTTTAATAGAAGAAAAGCATGCAAATAAGAAGAGATGATATTTATAAAAGTGGTTGGGTAAGGCTACAAACATGACTTAAAGTATTATATACGAATTGAATGAATGAATGTGTCATATGTCTGCCACGTTGGAAATGACAGGTGGGACCACATGATTGGGTCTAGGATGCAACACCCATTTCATACGCCATATCCTAAAACGTGTGTCTTTTCCATTAAGAATATTTTGTTGAATTCTACTTAGTAAATTACACTGTTGGTCCCCAAAGTTCTCCCCGTTTGCCCGTTTGGTTCTTAGATAACGGGAACTTTTATACGAGGTCTCTATTTGACACTGTAGTTACCCGTTTGGTCTCTGGCACTCCGTTATGGGTAACGACGGTTATCTGCATCGTTATCCTTGCCACGTCGCCTTTTTTTTGAAGGGCAGTAGCGTCATTTCACTATTATTTCGTGTTTTGTCGTTGGTCCCTGACATCTTTGTTAATACATTAACATTCACTGTTCCTTTATTTTGTCTTTTTCCTATTGCGCGGTTGATCCCTGTGAGACATTTCTTCCTCTCTCACTCCCGCCATAATCCATCAAGTCCAGCAATTTTTTTCCCCACGACTCAAACTTACCTAAAATCTATATCATTTACTGTATATCACTAACACGAGAAATGACATAAACAACAACATCATGCATAAATCAAAAGACTTGATTGAAAATAATTTTACATCTTCAAAAGGTAAGATATACAGTCATAAGATATAAAAGTCATTACATTCAACCATCAACAAAATAAAAAGTGACTAACTACTCGTTACCTATGAAAACCTAATCATTTAAATCCAATTTAGCCACATGACGTTCGTTCTCATGGATACCAGCCAGAGATTCAATAATCGCATCTGTCAAAGGGGCAAGCTTAGCGGTTTCTCTAGCGTGAGTTTGTTTCAAAGACTCCAAAGAATCAACAGCCACCCCACGTTCTCCCAAACCCTCCATCTCACGAATCAACACACGACGCCTGGCGTTTTTCCTCCTCAATTCATCACAGCGATCTCGAAGAAATTTTTGCAAACCTTTTTCTTCGGCAATCTCTTGCACAAACCAAAACCGCATACGCTTATGTAACTCGGTTAAACTGGTAATCTCCATAAGTTCATCCAAAACCTCGAAAGTGACCATTGAATAAAATTTAAGGCAAACAGTTTAGATATATATGTAAGAGGAAATAAGTGTGCATTACCCTATAAATAATTAAATCAAACTATCGATTGTCGTGCATAGGAGTTGAGATGTCATCATTGCAAGTAGAAAATGAAGCGCCGTCGTGACAGCATACCATCATTTAAGTCTGGGTACAAAATACTAAATTGCATCATCAGTCTTTTCTCATTTAAACGAGTGTTGACTTCGTGTTTCCCCAACAAACCTGACTCTTCACTCCATTTAGAAAACTTTCCAAACACACTCCATTTAATGCTCACTGCCAAAACTTGCTATTCACTCCCAAAACCCAAACAAACACTAGATCAAACTTTATATCAATGGCAGATTCCTGGAAAGCTATAGACTTGAACAAGTTTGTAGTAAAGGATGACATGATCGATTATGTTTTACACATGTATGGGAGTAAGTGGCAGGTTCATGATGCTATAGATGATGACATACTCGATGATTTATTGAAAAGAGAGTAGGAGAAACAGAAGTGTGT
>BQNB010073067.1:7188-32229 GCA_026074375.1 Tanacetum coccineum
TCATTTCTAATTTTTCTTGATGGCTTATGTGCAAATATCAGTACATAACCCGGACTTCAAATAGAGGAAGGTTTATAACTTATCCTTACAACGAGAAAATTAACGTTTCTCGGTCTTGAGTATGCAGAATCTACTCTTTAATACTTAGAAGAATGTTAATGAAACAGTTAACTTTAAGAACAATGATATAATTGAAAAGCTCCAATATTATTATTATGAATAATACGAGTACTCTGTGTAGTACTTGGGTTTACAACCTTGAAGCTATATATCAAAACGTCTATTACTATTGTGCATGCAACTCTATAACCTAGGACCTCCTTTTATTTACTAAGGAGTCATTTACAAGATAACTACAAATCTTTTATAATTCTAATCTTATACTCATATCTTTCTAACTAAATAAAATATTCACTGAATAAGTCAATACATATCACTTTACACGTCATTATCACTTGAACAGTCTTAATCTTCATGCAACAGTCTTAAATCCTTCAGCAGTCTTAAGTTAGTATTGGCAGTACTAATCTTCCTCTAGCAGTACTAACTGGTTAGTACTGGCAGTTGTAATCTTGAGAAGTACTAACTCTTGGCTTGACAGTACTAAGTATTAACACATTTAATTCTCAACAATCCTCCCCTAAACTTGTGATTTACCTCCAAATTATCAAGTTTCTAACTTGTTCTCTGAGAGGATTCTTCCAAACACTTTATCTTCTTGGTCTTTCAGCCATCATGAATATCTTCCTAAGAAGTTCTCTAGACATCTTATTATTTTGTTCCATCAAGAGCTTTGCAGCTAACATCTGCGTAAGAACACCTCTTGACAAAGGATATTCCCTTTCAACCAGCATGTAGATATCCACTCCATCATTTGTAGATACATGATGCACTCCACATGTATCATACAGTCTCCATGTTATATCATGAATATGTTTCTGAGACTTCCATAACTCATCATCAACATTAGGTTCAAACAGTCTCTTCAACTCTACCCAGATCTCTATTTCTTTATCTTCTGTTGGTTCTGTTAAGTTAAACCTTTCTTGAACCAGACTCCATAGTTTGACTAAATCATCCATGTCAAAATTCTTTAGCATATCTTCAAAAACCTGATATACCTTTGTATGATTACCAACCCGAATGATTTTCCAGTACATTCTTGAATCTTCAGTGTAAACCTCCCAGTCAATAATTGGATATTTGGTTTGCAGGGCTTTAATATTCATCCCTTCTTCTGGAACTATGATCATCAATTGCTGTAGGTCTTCTTGTGATAGCTCATCTGACTTTTGCTTCTTAGAACTTTGTTGACCAAGTTCTTCTTCTACGGCTCTTTTAGAACTTCCAGCTTCTATCTTAGGAACTGTTCTGTCAACATCATACTCCATTGGAGTAAAAGTGTTTACCCTTTTCATTGTTGCTTTAAAAAACAAACTCTTCATCCCATCAAATGAATATCCTCTCAACTGATGTAGTGTATAGCTTCCCATATGCTTGATATAGTTAGACATATAAGTTCTTTGTTGAGCCTGTGTGGGTGGCTTGTTCCTCCTTTCTTCAGCTCTTTGTTAGGCAAAATGTATTTTTCTCTGGTTGATAAGTTCTGCAAGCAGTCTTGCCTTTTCAGCTTTAGAGTATTTTTCTCTTTCTTCTGTTTGTAACCTCTATGCTAACTCTTCATCAGCTTGTATGTCTTCCCATTCTAGCTTGTATGTCTTCCCATTCTGCAATATTAAAAAAGCTAGTTGCTTCATGTGCCCTGGAAATCCTCTACCTCTCTTCTTCATCAAGTTGTTCTTGCAATCTCAGAGCTGCTTCTTAACCGAGTCTTTCTTGTTCTTGTTGCCTTTTTGTCTTGGTCATAGTCGATTCAGACTCTTCCATTATACCTTTACCTTTATCTTTTGTCTTTGCTGCACTCCTTCTGATGTACACTAAACTTTCAGCAGCAATATCATCAATAGTATCACCAACAGTTTTAACTTCAGGGCTGCCAGTACTAATTTCTACACCAGCAGTAGTAACTGGTACATTAGCAGTGGTAAAATCTGTACTAGCAGTAGAAACACCCATCTGTACCAAAGTAATCCCCACATCTTCATCAATTTGAGCAATTTTCCTCCCCTGTTTGGAAGGATCCTCTGAAGCCAAAATATCTGAATCTAAACCTTCTTCATCTAAGAGAACCAGTCTGAGTTTTCTTCTTGACTTGCTGAGCTTATCATTTTTCTCTAACATATTCACCTTCTTGATAAGCTTTGTAAAAGCATCACCATAAACTTTCTTTGTCTGCGTCAAGTCTGTCTCCAAAGCTACAACTCTGTCTGATAATTTTGTAACCAAATCCATCAATTCATTATGTTGCATTCTGCCCTCATCACTTCTAAGTATGTTAACTCTTAGGAGAGGTAAATCATGGGGCATGGTAGGGGTTTTATCAATGTTAACACTGCCTTATCCTGCTTCTAAGCCAGTGGCAGTAGTGGTAGCCCCTCTATATCTAACATCCACACCTGTGGAAGCAGCCTCATCTGCTACATTAGTGTGAAGAGGAGAACTGGGATGAGGAACCTCAGTTTCCTGTTTGATAGAACTCCTAAGTGTTGGTGAAAGATGTGTTTGTGAGGTTGATGGAGCACCTGTGGGTGTGTGATGGGACTCAACTGGGACTGTTGATCCTTCACCCTAAAAAATTAAGCCCTAAACAAGCATTGTTGGAAACAATGGAATGTCCACCCCAGTATAACCCTTAGAAGCCCTCCTCATATTGCTAAAAAGTTTTTGGGTATGGGTAGGAGCAATATAAGTTCTTTCGTGAGGTAGAAGCAGTCTCTTGTGCTTGTTCAAAAATACTTGAATAAACCTTGGAGACATTAAAAATTTGTGTTTACTATCCAAGCAAATAATAGCAGTTGCTATATTGCTACTGAATTGTTCTCAAGCAGTCTTCTTAGAACTTAAACAATGAAGGATGGTTGCTATATTGCTACTAAATTGTTCCTAAGCAGTTTTCTTAGAACTTAAACAATAAAGGATGGTATGAATCAAAATTCCAATTTGTGGGAAAAGTGTCCCTTTTTTAAAAGGTTAATTTTATAATTGGTACACATACCTCATAAAGAGTAAAGTTGTTATAAAAATTTCAGTTAGTAGTAGGCAAATTACTAATACCATTAGAATCTTCTAACTTAAGATGCCTCCTAATTGTAACTTAGTTGACATAATCTTAACGTTCCCCATCTATTATTGCAGTTATTTCCATTTATACATTATTCAGTGTGCTTGCTCAGTAGCAGTTTGCCAAAACTGTGGTATTAGAGTATACGTAGATTGTCGGGATTTTTTTTTTTCAGTAGAGAATACCGATTGTGTATCTTGTATTGAGAAAATCCACTATTTGATGAAATCCTTCACTGCCCTCTGTTTTCTTTAAGTAAGCGACCATGTTGTGTGTGTCATAGAACTCCAAATTTGCCATTGTTGATTAAGAAAAGATCTATTGAGGTTCTTGGCGTTAGGTGCGTTTTATGGAGTATGTTGTGTTTGGCAAAGGTCAATTGAGTTTACGATAGAGAGCACTTAAGGTTTTGATTGGACCGATGAACAGATTTGAGATGTTTATTCGGGAATAAAATCTTTTGAGTTAAAGAGAGTTCTAGGATTTATTCCAATTTAAGGAAACCTATAAGTGAAGTTGTTGGCGGAAATATCGCAAGGCTATTTAATATATTATAGAAAATATGTGATTCCCAAACAGTACTATCTCCGGTAGTCTTGCCTAGTACATAAGTTTAGACTAACATGAGGTCTGTGTGGTTTGGCCTGCAGCGCTGTCGTAAGTTTAGCCGGCTTGGTAGTTGTTGGAAAGTGGTGCGACGTTAGGCGGCGTGGGTAATTGGGTATCGATTGGGAGGGATTTGCTGGTACATGCTGATTGGGGGGGTGGAGGATATTGAGAGGGGGGGGGGGGTGGAGGTAGGGTGCGAGGTTGGAGGGGGCGATAGGTTGAGCGGGGGAGGGGGCGGTGGGATCTATGACGGGAGGGAGGGGGGGTTAGTTAGTATGTAGAGCATGGGAGGGGGAGAATAATGTTCAAGAGGGAGGTGGGGTGGGAAATATGACAGCTGGTGGGGGTGTAAGATAACTTCTGCGAGATGCGGAGGGGGCAGCTAGGGTTTGATATCTAGCGTGTCTATTTTTATTGCTCCTCATTCCTATCTTTGCTGTGGTTATAAATCTAGAGAAAAAAAACTATTTTTCCTACTGTTGCTAAGATAGAATTTGTTAGACCTAAACAACAAGAAAAACCAGTTAGGAAACCAGTTAAGTATGCTGAAATGTACAAGTCACAAAGTCCTAGGGGAAATCAAAGAAACTGGAATAGATCTTAAGTTGGGATCAACAAGTGGTATTACAAAGTCCTAGGGGAAATCAAAGAAACTGGAATAGATCTTAAGCATGTAGTGAGTTCAAAAACAGAAAGAGAGATGTGTGAAACAAAAACAGACATAGTGTATTGGTGAGAAAAAGAATTGAGAGATATAGTGAGTTCAAAAACAGAAAGAGAGTTGTGTGAAACAAAAACAGACAGAGTGATTCAGTGAGAAAAAGAATTGAGAGATAAAGTGAGAATAAAAATAGAAAGAGAACTTGCGAGAATCAACATTCATGTTGGAAATGCTTTTTGGAACGAAATTAAAGTTAATACTGGTACTTCAAATGTTAGTACTGCTAGGCATTACTTAGTACTGTTGGGCATTACTTAGTATTGATGGGCATTACTTAGTACTGCTGGGCATTACTTAGTACTGTTGGGCATTACTTAGTATTGATGGGCATTACTTAGTACTGCTGGACATTACTTAGTACTGCTGGGCTTTATTAAGTATTGTTAGGCTAAACTTAGTACTGCTAAACTACCATTAGTACTGTTTGGGAATAACAGATTTTTCTTAATTAAATATAGCCGTTGAGATATTTTTGCCAACTACTTCACTTATAGGTTTCCTTAAATTGGATAATTCATGAACTTTCTTTAACTCATAAGATTTATTAACGATAAACATCTAATTCTATTCAGTCGGTCCAATCAAAACCTTAAGTGCTCTTTATATAATCTTAATTGACTTTACCAAACACACATACTCTCATAAACGAACCTAACCCAGACCTCAATCGATCTTTTCTTAATCAACAATGGCGAATTTGGAGTTCTGTGACACACACAACATGGTCGCTTACTTAAAGAAAACAGAGGGCAGTGAAGGATTTCATCAAATAGTGGATTTTCTCAATACAAGTCACATTCGGTATGCTCTTACTGAAAATCCCACTATCTATGTTTCTCTTATTCAACAGTTTTGGCAAACTGCTACTGCAAGCACACTTGATAATGGAGAAATGGAAATAACTGCTACAATAGATGGGAAAGTTAAGATTGTTACTGAGGCATCTATTAGGAGGCATCTCAAGTTAGAAGATTCTGATGGTATTAGTAATTTGCCTACTACTGAAATTTTTGAACAACTTGCTCTTATGGGGTATGTGTCCAATTCTGACAAATTGACCTTTCAAAAGGGACACTTTTCCCCTCAATGGAGATTTTTGATCCATACCATCCTTCATTGTTTAAGTTCTAAGAAAACTGCTTGGGAACAATTTAGTAGCAATATAGCAACTGCTATCATTTGCTTGGCCACAAACAGAACTTTTAATTTTTCTAAATTGATTTTTGATGGTATGGTGAAAAACTTGGATAGTAAGACTAAATTTTTAATGTATCCAAGATTTATACAAATCTTTTTGAACAAGCACAAGAGACTGCTTCTACCTCATAAAAGAACTTATATTGCTCCTATCCATACACAAAAACTTTTTAGCAATATGAGGAGGGCTTCTAAGGGTTATACTAGGGCGGACATTCCATTGTTTCCAACAATGCTTGTTCAGGGCCCAATTTTTTAGGATGAAGGATCAACAGTCCCAGTTGAGTCCCATCACACACCCACAGGTGATCTATCAACCTCAAAACCACATCTTTCACCAACACTTAGGAGTTCTATCAGACAAGAAACTAAGGTTTCTCAGCCCAGTTCTCCTCCTCATACCAATGTAGTAGATGAGGCTGCTTCCACAGGTGTGGATGTCAGATATGAAGGGGCTGCCACTACTGTCACTGGCTTAGAAGTAGGACAGGGCAGTGGTAATATTGATAAGACCCCTACCATGCCCCATGATTCACCTCTCCCAAGAGTTCGCATACTTGGAAGTGATGAGGGCAGAATGCAACACAATGAATTGATGGATTTGGTTACAAAATTGTCAGACAGAGTTGTAGCTTTGGAGACAGACTTGACGCAGACAAAGAAAGTTTATGGTGCTGCTTTTACAAAGCTTATCAAGAAGGTGAAGAGGTTGGAGAAAAAGGATAAGCTCAGCAAGTCAAGAAGAAAACTCAGACTGGTTCTCTCAGATGAAGAAGGTTCAGATTCAGATATTTTGGCTCAAGAGGATCCTTCCAAACAGGGGAGGAAAATTGCTCAAATTGATGAAGATGAGGGGATTACTTTGGTACAGATGGGTGTTTCTACTGCTAGTACAGATTTTACCACTGCTAATGTACCAGTTACTACTGCTGGTGCAGAAATTAGTACTGCCAGCCCTGAAGTTAAAACTGCTGGTGATTCTGTTGATGATATTGCTGCTGAAAGTTTAGTGTACATCAGAAGGAGTGCAGCAAAGACAAAAGATAAAGGTAAAGGTATAATGGAAGAGTCTGAATCGGCTATGACCAAGACAAAAAGGCAACAAGAACAAGAAAGACTTGGTTATGAAGCAGCTCTGAGATTGCAAGAACAACTTGATGAAGAAGAGAGGCAGAGGATTGCCAGGGCACATGAAGCAGCTAGCTCTTTCAATATTGAAGAATGGGAAGACATACAAGCTAGAATTGAAGCTGATGAAGAGTTAGCACAGAGGTTACAAGCAGAAGAAAGAGAAAAATACTCTAAAGCTAAAAAAGCAAGACTGCTTGCAAAACTTATCAACCAGAGAAAGGAAGAAGTATTTTGCTACAAAAAGAGCTGAAGAAAGGAGGAACAAGCTACTCACACAGGATCAACAAAGGACTTATATGTTTAAATTTATCATAGCACATGGGAAGTCATACACTGCAGCAGTTGAGATGATATTCTTTTGATGAGATCAAGGATTTGTTTGAAACAACAATGAGGAGAGTAAACACTTTTGTTCCAATAGAGAGTGAAGATGACAAAACAGGTGGAAGTTTAAAGAGGGATACATAAGAAGAACTTAATCAAGAAAGTTCTAAGAGACAAAAGACTGGTGAAAGCTTAGAACTAGCTAAAGAACCAAGAGATAAAGATGATGAACTATCACAAGAAGAGCTACAACAAATGATGATAATAGTTCCAGAAGAAGGAATAAATATTGAAGCTCTGCAAACCAAATATCCAATCATTGACTGGAAGGTTTACACTGAATATTCAAAAGTGTACTAGAAAATCATCAGGGTTGGTAATCACACAGAGGTATATCAGGTTTTTGAAGATATGCTAAAGACTTTTGACATGGATGATTTAGTCAAACTATGGAATCTGGTTCAAGAAAGGTTCAACTCAATAGAACCAACAAAAGATAACGAAAGAGAGATCTGGGTAGAGTTGAAGAGACTATTTAAACCTGATGCTGATGATGAGTTATGGAAGTCTCAGAAACATATTCATGATATAACATGGAGACTGTATGATACATGTGGAGTGCATCATGTATCTACAAAGGATGGAGTAGATATCTACATGCTGGTTGAAAGGGAATATCCTTTATCAAGAGGTGTTCTTACACAGATGTTAATTGCAAAGATCTTGGTGGAACAAGATAATGAGATGTACAGAGAACTTCTTAGGAATATATTCATGCAGGTTGAAAGACCAAGAAGATAAAGTGTTTGGAAGAATCCTTTCAGAGAACAAAATTTAATTCAAGAAACTTGATGATTTGGAGGTAAATCACAAGTTTAGGGGAGGATTGTTGGGAATTAAAAGTCCTCATACTTAGTACTGCCAAGCAAACAGTTAGTACTGCTTAAGTTATAACTGCCGTTACTATACTGTTAGTACTGTTAGAGCAAAGTTAGCATGCCAATACTAATTAAAACACAATGATGAAGGATTAGACTGACTGCATTGAAGATTAAAGACGGTTAAGAGATAAAGATGTGTTGAAGTGTTATGTATTGAATTATTCAAGTATATTCTATATTGTTAGAAAAGATATGCATATAAGATTAGAATTTATAGAAGATTTGTAGTTATCTTATAAAGGACTCCTTAGTGTATAAAAAGAGATCCTAGGTTATGATGTTAGGTGTGATTCATAGACATTTTAATATATAGCTTCAAGGTTGTAAACCCTAGTACTACACATAGTACTCATATTATTGATAATAATATTGGAGCTTTTCAGTAATATCATTGTTCATTTTTCATGCAATTTACTGTTTCATTAATATTCTTTTAAGTATTAAAGAGTAGATTCCACATACTCTTTAGTATATACAAAGTTTCTACCATAGTTGTTTTGGATTTATCCAAAGCAACTTAACCTTTACAAGCTAAGGAATAGATCTTAAGTTGGGATCAACATCTTCTTTAATGCGTAACTGGTGATATCCTGATCGTAGATCGATCTTAAAATACACGCTCGAACCTTGCAGTTGGTCAAATAAATTGTCGATTCTCGAAAGAGGATAACGATTCTTGACAGTCAACTTGTTTAACTCGCGATAATCTATACACATTCTAGAAGATCCATCTTTCTTCATCACAAACAACACTGGTGCTCCCCACGGTGATGAACTCAAACAAATAAATCCTTTCTCCAGCAGCTCTTGCAATTGTACCGACAACTCTCTCATCTCAGACGGTGCCAATCTATACGGTGCACGTGCAACTGGTGTAGCCCCTGGTACTAAATCAATTAAAAATTATACTTTCCTCGTTGGTGGTTGTCCTGTCAACTCCTCAGGAAATACCTTAGGAAAATCATGAATTATAGGCACGTCTTCCAATCGTTTCTCCTTTGACTTGTTATCCGTCACGTGTGCCAAAAACAAATAACAACCTCGCTCGAGTACTTAGGGCCTTTAATTACAAGTATGACTTGAATCGAGAACCCCTTGTTGCTTTCAACTTATCAACCAATCTTTGTTCCGTACGGTTTACGAACAACTTTCTCGCCATAGACGATAACGGCATCATACTTGACAAGCCAAGCCATACCGATTATGACGTCAAACGTACCAAGCTCAATCGGCATAAGATCGATTTTAAAGATATGGTTCACTAAATTCAAAGCAACCTTTCAAAATAGTGTTTGTATTAGCTACCCTTCCATCAGCTAACTCTACCTCATAGCTAGCTCCTATTTTAACCGGATCGATATTAAGCATGGAACTAAATCTAGTATCCACAAAACTCCTATCGAAACTCGAATTAAACAAAACAAAAGCATAGCAGTTATTGAGCAGAAATGTACCAGTAACCACATTCGGACCCTTCGGCTCAGCATCCTTAATAGCATAAGCTCGACCAGGAACTTCTCCAACTTCCTCTTGATTCCTAGTATGACCTTGCTCACCACAGTCATAACAAGTTAGAATGGGCAGAGCACACCCATGGAAATGTTCTTCTCCTTACAGCACCTTGCCTTATGCCCAATCTTTCCACGCTTGTGACACTTGATAGTACACAGACCAACATGGCAAGTAAAACATCATTCACATAAACGAAGTGATCTAGAAGACACCTTTCCATCAGTAAGAGTGTTAACCATGGCTCGTGTGTTCTCTTGCTTTTGGTTATTCTGTAAAGTTTGGCGTGAGTTGTTGATATGTGTTTAAATACACATACCATTTTCTATATTAAGCGGACCTAAATGACTAAAAACATACCAAAAATACATTGTATTTGTATGTGTGCATTTGTATTGTGCAGGAAACGGATATTCAAGAAAAAGAGCAAAACCAAAGACAAACAAATCCAAGCACGGAGTGGAAAGGACAAAGTCAAAAGTCATCAAAATGAAGAAAATACAACTTGAGGGGCTAAAACTGCCAAGTCTAAAGTTGTATTACAAAGTTATAAGAAAGGAGGGACCAAAGTTGCAAACCGGGTAGAGATTACATTTAAGTTATACAACTTGAGGGGACCAAACTGCCAACTCCCCCAAAAAAGTCTTCTTTCCCGCCCAACAAACCCAGTTACAACTGGTATGTCGCCCATACTTTCTTCCCTGCAAAACCACTTCTCTCCCTAGCCAAAATCATTTCATCCACCCTACATTTTCCCCCCAGCTGTATAAAAGTCCATGTTGGCAATCCCTCACCATTCCCAAAACATTTTCGATGGCTAAGATTGTTTCAAAAGAAGCACAAAAGGAATTGAAGGCTGGGATTTGCTTTAGACTCTCCTCACACAACTAGCACACTCTTTTTGCTCTCTCCAAAGAAGCACAAGCTGCAAGTCCAAGAGATAAAGACTTCGGCTATAAATAGAGCCTTTTGTAAGCCTTTGAGGCATGTTTGTTTTAGTTTTTTTTTTTAATCTTAAAAAGAATTTAGCTTATTTATGTTTGTTTCAAGTAATTTTACAGCTTTTACTTTCATCTTGGTAACACTTTCAAGATTAATGAATGTTTGATTGTTTTTTAAAGTCAATATATTACTAATACCGTGTTAAGTTTCTTAAATATTTTGTTTTGGTTCATAAAGTTCTCATCACGCTTACTATAGGCTGTCTTATTAAGTGAAATAAATAAGGTTAAAGTAGTTAAGAGAAAGATCATTAAGTATCACTCTTCCAATATACCACAGCTTATGTCATGGATGATAAGCCAGTTCTGGATGGGCTTATGGACTCTCACTAGCTTGTTTAATACAAGCTAGAGCTAGTAGACTTTTTGTTTGACCCCTGTTTTGAGCAAGGGTGGTGTAAGTCTCTCTCTCTTCTTCTTATTGATTGTAGAACTGCTTATTTTGCTTAGTACTGTTAGTTTACTTGTTAAAACTGTTAGTTATAAGTTAATACTGCTAGTTCACTTTTGGAGCAGTATTAACTTAAATCTACCAGTACTAACTCCAAGTTAGTACTGCTAGTTCATTTTCTTGGATTTAAGATAACTTGTTTTTAACTTACGACTAACAGTATTAACTTACACTAACGTATTATACTACACTGAACAGTATTAGACTTCTCACTAGCAGTACTAACTTAAGTTAGTACTGTCAGTTAAAACTGTTAGTACTGTTTGTTCAATTTAGCTTATCAGCTTATTATTTCAGCTTGTCTTCCTTTTCCTTAGCTTTTTAGAGTATATTAAATCATTTTCCTTTGCTGTTTACTTATTTAAGCTTGTTTTCCTTTTTAAAGTATTTTCAATAATGTATCAGTTTGTAGCTTTTTAGCTTATTTGTCATTGTAGTTCATTCTAGTTGCTTATTCTAATTACTAAGTGTTTATTAAGGTTAGGTGAACTTCTGTTTTAGCTTGTTTGCTTATTTATTAATTCTTTGAGTCTTGTTAGCTTAGCAGTACTAACCTTAAGCTAACAGTACTAACTTTAGCCTAGCAGTACTAACTCCAAGTTAGTACTGGTAGTTAAAACTGTTAGTACTGTTGTTAGTACTGTTGTGTTTATCTTGTTAAATTTAGCTTAATTGCTTTTTATATTTGCTTATTTAGAGTCAGTTTAGCTCATTTGATTTTTCTTAAGTTTATTTGAGCTTATTTGTGTCTTAGTTTAAAGTTTTAAAGTGTTTTTTTTTGTCATTCCTAGTTTTGATTCTTGTTCTAGCCTATTCTCTTTGCTATTTTTATGTGTTTTTGCTTATTATCATCAGCTTTAGTGCCCATTCATATTCGCATTCCCTGTGACATTCAAATACAAATCATCAATCGTCTTGCGATTTTCCATTTCAGCCTCGTTGGGACATAACGACCCGGAGACACCCTATACTGCTTCCGGTTTTCTTGATCTCGCGTGATTTCGTCCCTTGGTGTATTTATATCATATATAGATAGGTTTTAAGGGGTGAGTTTGCGCGAGTCAGTTGTCCCTATGATAGCCCTTACCACTACTATTTCCACTTTGAAAGCTCTCCCACTTTCGCTTCTTCCCTTCCAAAATTCTTTCATCTCTAGCTTGCGATTTCTGTTCCATCAACTTATAAGCCAAGCGCACGACTTTGTTAAGGTTAGCCGGCTTAGAAGATGTCACTTCACCCTTGATGTTATTAGTCAATCCCTGGATGTAAGCATCAACTTTCACTCTTTCTGGCTCAACCATTCTCGGACACATCAATGCTAACGCATTGAACCTCTAAGTATAAGCCACTGATATGTGAGAAATCACATATCTTTATTATATCCAAAATGGCCCTTAAATGATCAAAATGTGCATAAATATGCTTGTATATGTGTATTTTGTTGTTTATGAATGTATAGATACGGATGTTGCAAAAATCGCAAGAAAACGGCCAAAACCGCATAAACACAGACACGAGAACGGATAGAGTACACAAGAGCCTGGAAGTTTCTACACAAAGATCAACAAAGTCAACTCATGGTCAACATTAGTCAACAACAAGAAGACAAAAACCCTCAAAATCCCAAATCAGTCCTTAATAATAAATCAAATCTCAGCAAAAGTTCCAAAAACCCTAACACCGTTAGCCATTTATTAATAAAGACTAACGGTTGTTAGTCTTTTATAACAAATCCTTTAAAAACCCTTTTAATCCAAAACCAAAACACCCGGCCCAATTCCCTTTTATACCCGGACCCAAGGTCAATGACCCAAACCCCCTAGTCAAAATCTCAAAACCAAACGGTTAAAAATAAAAAAAAGAGCGCGTAACTCTTGTTACTATTCATTGACTCTTTCATTTAACCATAAGCTCAAAACAAAGGGTAAATGGCAATTGACAGCGTGGCTTAGTAATTCAAACATCAAGATACAAGATGGCAAAGGGAAACGTCATGAGAGGCTCTCATTGGTCGAAACCTACAAGGATTGACACGCGTATATGGAAGGAAGCACACTAAGAAGTGGGATTTTACACTAAATCCTAGCCAAAAGAAGCACAAAGGGTCTGACACACGGAATGCCACGCTGGCATTCCGTGTGCTCATCAAATGATCCAACGGTGATAATTGAGGATCCAATGATTGGAAATGTTTGGAAGGTTCAGATTAAAAGGAGCGTGTAACAGACTCAAGGGCTAGAAGCTTATCATGACTACTATAAATACAAGCTCACTCCTCACACACAAGATCATCTTCTTTTCTGCATTTTTTAAAAGTTTTTAATTAGCTTATGTAACTTTTTAATTAAATGTAATTTCTTATTAAGCTCTTGTATTTTCAATTTCAAGTATTGTAATCTGTTTAAATCAATGAAATCTTAGTTATTTTATTAAATCTGGTTTGCTTAGTTTGTTCTCAAAATTCTAAAAGTTCTTGTTTTCTATAAACTCTCAAATCAATCACAAGCTTCTTACAAGCTCATCATAAGCTCATCTAAGTCTCTAAGCTTAGATTTGAGCTCAATTAATCCTTAAATTACTTAAACCATTAAAATCAGTTAAATACCTTTGCTAGTATGGATTTGAGCTTTTTGGATGATAAGCTTACAATGGAAGAGCTTATGGGACTTTTACTAGCTTATCCTTGTGATAAGCTAGAGCTGTAGAGTAGCTCCTCAAGCTTTTAAAAGCCTTTGTTTAGCTAAGGCAATTGTAAGTCTCATTTTATCTTTTCTGTCTTTAATTTCTTATATTAAATCTGCTTAATCTGCTTATTCACTTGCTTATTTGTGCTTAAATCTGTGTATTTGTGCTTATTAAGTATGATTGAGTATCTGTTTTCAAGTTTGATAGCTTAAATATTAGTTTTCTTCATATTGTCTTATAAATCAATAAAAATCAAAAATATTAGTAGCATAGGTATTAGCTCTTTGTCTCTGGCTTAGTTGCTTATTCATATATGTTCATTGTAGTTGTTATAAGTTGTTTAATATCTGGTATCTGAGTCTTAATCATCAAAACTCTTTTTGATAAGCTTAAAAGGAATTCATGAATTTTAAAGGGGTGTTTGGCATAGCAGTACTAACTACAAGTTAGTACTGCTAGTGGCCATTTGGTCTTTGATATCAGTTTTAAATCTCTGAATTAAGGTTGTTTGAGTAAGTTTTATAAGTTAGAATAGAGCTAGTCTAGTTCTCAAATGTTAGTTTGATAAAAGTCACAATCTGTCATTGTTATCATTTGCATTTTAAGCTTTTATCATTTCTAATCATTGTCACAGCCTTATTAGCTTTAGTTTTGAGTTTTATAAGTGTTAAATTTAGTTCTTAAGATCTGCATTTATAGGTTTTAAGTTTTTGTTCATTTACATGTCAATTGCATCAGCATCATAAGCTTACAAACAAGTTTAAAAAAAGACAAGTAGTGTTTCAATTAATAATACATAGTGTATAAGTAGCTCATATGATTTGATTTAGTTTACAATAAGTAGATCTAGGGTAGTGTTTAAACTATTATCAAAAATATTTTCATAAAATAAGTTCATTAGCAAAACTGTTTTTAACCTTCAAAATCTGCTTGGTCATTTCAAAAAAAACCTACAAATAACTAAGTGTTCTTAGTGTATAAGCTGTTTTCAACAAGACTTTTCATTAAGCTCCTGAATTTCAAAATGGTTTTAAAAAGTTGTTTTAAGTAGTATTTTAGGTGTACTTTTTAGGATAATTATTCAAAAGTCCATACGGACATTAGCTTATTAAAAATAAAGCTCAAAGGTGCCTAAATGGGCTAGTTTGGTTACAGTTTACACCATAAGTGTTTTTATTCCTTTATTTTAGCTTATCGGCTTATTGTTATGGCAAATTTAGTTTTAGTTTAAGCTTATCGTTTAGTATAATCCAATTTAGCCTTATTTGTTTTGTCATTTGCTTATTTGAGCTTATTTGCTTTCTAGTGAAAATTTTAAGTTTTTTAGCTTTTCTGTCATTCTAGCTTATCAATTGTGCTTATTTTATTCTTAAGTGCTTATTAGATAGGCTTTTAATCTGTTATTAGCTATTTAACTTTTCCCTTAGCTTATTTGTTCTTAAAAAGCCCAAACAGTTTGCATTTTATAAGTTTATTAGGATTTGCTTATTCTGTCTTCAACTGCTTATTTGTGGGCTTAATTTAGGTTTATAAAAAAGATTGTTTTACAAAAGTTGCTTATTTTTAAGAGTTTTAAAAAGTTATAAAAAATGGAAAAAATTAAAACACTTAGGAAAGTGGGAAGCCCCGGGTGAGCAAGGCTCGAACCCGAGACCATCTACCACCACTCACCAAGTTCTTTATCCCCACACACACAACCATCATGCTACAATAGCTCATCCGTTATTACTTTGCATTATCTATCTTTTATATACGTTTTAGGCATATTAGTATAATAAGCTGTTTTAGCTTATTTCACAGCTTATTCGATAAGCTGTGTTCCCGAGCTTATTTTTCCTAGATTCCTCTTAGTTCAAGCTACTTTTTATAATTTTTTTAGAATTTTTATAATTAGTTTAGTATTTTTAAACATTTATTTTTATTAAAAACTTTAAAATTCTTAAAAAAATAGAAAAATAATCAAAAAAATATAATTCTTATTTAGAAAATTTTCTTATCATATAGATTCTAGAAAATTAGTTTTGCTGTCCGTGGTTAAAATTAGCAAAATTTCGATTTATAAAGAGCTGGATTTAATCCGTTCACGTTTTTTATTTTTAAGCTCAATTCAACTCCGTTTTTGTTCTAGTTTTCTATAAACTTACTTTTTAGTCAATTAAAGTCTATTAAAAGTGAAAAATTCATTTTAGGTTTAATTTTAAAAATTTAGGGTTTTTAATCACCGTTTAGGGTTCCCGTTTTGCGTTTTTAGTTAAAGTTTAATTTACCGTTATTAAAGTTAGGTTTAATTGTCCTTTAATTTGCTCACTTTTAGGATTTTAGAAAACAAATCATCTTTGAACCAATTCAAATCATTGTCCAAACAACAAACGTGGTCTCAATTTCATAAATCTTTGGGAAAACGACCCGTTAATCATTTACCGGTAGATATACGTATTATATTATATATTAGTGAGAATTTTCCTTACTACTTTTGTCCTCAAGGGTAGTTTGGTAATTTTCTATACTTATATTATTGATAACTTTTTCTCCCAAGAGTGATCCTCTTCACCATGAGTTCGCTAGAGGAGTCATCACGATTCCTCCAAGAATTGTTAGAAAGCACGAGGATTATATCAGTCGAATGGCTTTGCTTTGCGGAAATTCATCTTCCTGGTCGCCGGAAAATTTTCATACAATCGAGTCTCTTCCCACATCTACTACCCTTATCGAGGATAGTGACTCTAACAGGGAAGAGATCAATATATTTTTCCGACATATATTATCGATACCACCATGTATTTAAAGTGATTTTGACTCGAAAGAGATGTTAATTGACAACTTGCTTAACGTGATCCATTCCCAATATTGAACAGTTAAACCTTCTACATTGAACCCGATGGCACGTGATAAACAATTTGAATGGAACATGAATGTTTTTGACCCAAGCGGATGGAATGATATAAAATGTTTAAGTTGACAATTCCTCACATTTGTCACCGGACTTTTCTTCCGTATCTCATTACCCTTAGGTTTCTCCCTTACATACCTCCACCGAGAATGATGACTACCATTTTTTGATCCCGGCATCTCCACTTAAGCTGGAAGGCATCACATCGGGATGGAACTTTTCCATGTGCTTGAAAAGTTTTTCCAAACCTTAATTGAAAGCCCGATGATATTTCCTCTTTATCATATACACATACATCAAGAAAAGCTTATGAATTCGCAAGGATGGATCGAGTCCAAGCAATGATGACTACTGTACCAAAAACAAGCGCCTTCGTGGGAGGCCACCCTCAATGAATTATCCTATTTATTTTCTTTGTGAGTGAGGAGGGCTTGTACTCTCCACTCCCGATTATTCTTGTTTGTTTGTACTTGTGAAAATGGTTTTTAGGATTGACCCAAAATTTTCTGAAGACTCATGTGTTTTCGTTGATTTGTGTCCCGGTCCACCTCTAGTCGAATGTGATCTTAAGCATTTGCTGCCATTAAAGTATTGGGGAAAATCCGATCATCCTAAAAAGATTATAATCGACCAACTTTTATTTTTAAAATAAAATTAATAATTTATATCTCCCTTCTCTATTCATTTCTTTTTAAAGAGCACGAACGGTCAAAGGAGAAGCAGCATAATAAAAACAAAGTAAAAAAAAAAACCTTGCAAAAATCGTCAAAGTGCGTATAAAATATAAAAAGACTAAAACTCATCAGATAAAAATACATATAAATAAAATAAAAAATAACAAAAAAAAACGGCATACGGCTTAAAAAGCCCGTGAGACCACCGAGCCTCCCCCTCTCCCCGCCCACGTCGCCACTCACCCCGCCCTCTCCGTCTCCCTGTCCAACAAAAGAAATGTCCCCAACACCCAAAACAAAAGCAAAAAACAAAAAACAATCCAAAAAAAACAAAAACACACACCAAAAAAAAAGAACAAAACCAATAAACAAAAAAAAAAACAAAAAAAAAAAAAAAATACAAAAATAAAAAAAAAAAAACAAAAAAAAAAACAATAAAAAAAAAACACAAAACAAAACAAAAAATAAAGATGTAAAAAAAAAAAAAAAAAAAACTAAAAATTTGAAAATAAATTAAAAAAAAATACACAAAAAATTAACAAATATTAAAAAGTGTGTATACAAAAACAATAACTTACAAATTTAAAAAACAATAACAACATAACTAAAAACCAAAAAAAAAAAAACAAAAGGAAACCTCCCCAAACAAAAAACAAAAAAAAAAAAAAAGAAACCCCAACCCCAGATAAAATAATACCATTAAAATTAAAAAGCACAAAAAATATAATTATAAAAAACAAAAAAATACACAATTATAAAAATCATATAATATTAATACAAAATTTTAAATAATACAATAAATTAAATTAAAAATATAACATAAACCTTCACAGAAAAAATTATACACACCACCCAAAAAAATCCCATTACAGAAAATAAACTAATAAGAACAACAACAATAAAAAAAAAAAATTAAAAAATACCAACACGCCCCAACCTTAAAACAACCTTCAATCCCCCACACCCACAAAAAAAAAAAAACCTAAAAAAACCCAAAATTAAACAGTTTAATACATATTTTACGCTCCCATAAAAAAAAAACTTACCCGTAAAAAATAACAACACACAGCCCCCTCTTCTCCACCTACCACCTATCGATCTAACCCCCCACTACAAACCCCCCACCCGTCAAAAACAATAAAAAGATAAAAAAAAAAAAAAAAAAAAAGACTAATTACAATACACCACAACACCAAGACTATACCTACAACAACCTATTATTTAAACTCCCCATCACCGACCCACCAACCCAAGCCAAAACACAAACACTAAACAACCCCAACCAAAAAACCCTCCCAACCCCCCCAATCCAAGCAAAACTCCCCCAATACCTCACCCCAACACGCCCCCCCCAAACCGCCCCGCCCCAATAAGCATACGATTATAGAACTTCAACAAACAAAACTAACCAACTTACGTTTGAATTCGAATAACTATATGCGCTAACTTTACTAGAATACATTAGCAGCAAACAACCACAAAATAACTCCATGACTCTTCATTACATCTCTACTTATATAACAGTATATAAATTTTTAATTAGTATTTATTATGGAAAAAAGAATTATCCTCACATCTCATCTCTAAGCAAAAAGATAGGTACATAATAATCCAAAGTAAACTACTTACAAAAAAAAAAACGCAAGATAATATAAACTATGACCGTAGTCAATATCATTGTGATTTATGGAAGAACAATTGATAACAAATTAATTGTAGAGTGCGATTTATTGCTTTGTAAAAAAAGAGAAAATCAAACCTTTATAATTTAATAAAAAAACAAAAAAAACAATAAAAACAAAAAAATTAAAAAAACAAAAAAAAAAAAAAACAAAAAACAAAAAAAAAATAAAAAAAAAAAAAAAAAAAAAAAAAAAAAAAAAAAAAAAAAAAAAAAAAAAAAAAAAAAAAAAAAAAAAAAAAATATAAAACACAACTTGGACCCCTCCAACCGAACCCCCCCCCCCACAACCACATCAACTACAACCAATACAAAACATAAAAAACAAAAACTTAATCCCCCCCCCGTGTGTTTCTTCCTTTGTGTGCCTTTTGTTTCCCCCCACGAACCCCCCACCACTCACTCTTTTTGTTTTATTAGTTTTTTTTTTCCATTTTGTGTTTGTTGAATGGGTCCAATAAACACCGCTTTTTTTAGTCTGCACCCCACCAACCCAACCCAACAACCTTTCTTTTTCCCGCAACCAAGACTATTGGTTTTGGTTGGATTCTCTTTAGTATTCTCCTCAACTGATACTCTGTTTTTATTCGCCCTAGCAAAACTGTTGCCCCAGATTTTCGGTTCCTATCACGACCAAAAACCTTCACCATACCACCTCTCCCTTCTACAAGGAAGCACACCCCCTACTAAAAAAAGCAACCTTCACTTTCCTAACACCGCACCCTCCCCTCACCCACTTATTATATCTTACCCTATCGAGCGCCACACAAACAAGATAAAAACAACCACTAATTCATCAAATCACAAAAAACCTCATACTAACAAGAACTCAAAAAGTCGAAAGCATAACACAAACATGAAGAATAGTACAAAACTCTATATAAGACCGATTATTAATAGACTAAAAGATAAAAGTTAATCGGATAATAATCTTTTAGGATATCGGATTTCCCCCAAAACTAATGGCAAGCAAATGCTAGAAAGCTCGAGTGGACCGGACAAAACACCGAACTACAAGAGTCTTTCAGAAAATTTTGGGTCAACCTACAAATCAATCACAAGATACAAACAACAAGAATCGGGAGAGTGACAAGCCTCCTCAACTCAACAAAGAAAATAAAATAGATAATCATGAGGGCCTCCCACGAAGCGCTTTGTTTTTTGGTAACCGATCACATAGCTTACTCATCCCCGAATTCATTTCGTTACTTGGAGAAAATGATAAAAGAAAGAGGAAATATCAATCGGCTTTCATAATGTTTGGACAAAACATTTAAGGCACATGAAAGTTCCATCCCTATGAGATGCTCACCGAAGCTCTAAGTGGCAGATGTCCGGGGATCAAAAATGGTGTCCTCATTCTCGGTGGAGGAAAGTAAGGGAGAAACCTCAGGGTAAGTGAGATACGGAAGAAAAGTCCGAGTGACAAATGTGAAGGAATTGTCAACTTCAACATTAATCTCATCTCCGCTTGGGTCAAAACATTCATCTTCATTAACATTGTTTATCACGTGCACATCGGGTTCCATGTCGAAGGTTAACTGTTCATATTCGGGAATGGGATCATCGTTAAGCAAGTTGTCAATAACATCCTCTTCCGAGTCAAAATCACTTTCAATACCTGGTGGTATCGAATCATCTGGTCCGGAAAATATATTGATCTCTTCCCTGTTAGAGTCACTATCCTCGATAAGGGTAGTAGATGTGGGAAGAGACTCGATGAGTGTATGAAAATTTTCCGGCGACCAGGAAGATGAATTTCCGCAAAATAACAACATGCGACTGATATAATCCTCGTGCTCTCTAACAATTCTTGGAGGAATCGTGATGACTCCTCCAGCGAACTCATGGTGAAGAGGATCACTCTTGGGAGAAAAAGTTATCAATAATATAAGTATAGAAAATTACCAAACTACCCTTGAGGACAAAAGTAGTAAGGAAAATTCTCACTAATATATAATATAATACGTATATCTACCGGTAAATGATTACTAGGTCGTTTTCCCAAAGATTTATGAAATTGAGACCACGTTTGTTGTTTGGACAATGATTTGAATTGGTTCAAAGATTATTTGTTTTCTAAAATCCTAAAAGTGAGCAAATTAAAGGACAATTAAACCTAACTTAAATAACGTTAAATAAAAACTTATAACTAAAAACGCAAAACGGGAACCCTAAACGGTGATTAAAAACCCTAAATTTTTAAAATTAAACCTAAAATGAATTTTTCACTTTTAATAGACTTTAATTGACTAAAAAGTAAGTTTATAGAAAACTAGAACAAAAACGAAGTTGAATTGAGCTTAAAAATAAAAAACGTGAACGGGAATGAATCCCGCTCTTTGAAAATTGAAATTTTGCAATTTTAACCCACGGAAGCAAAACTAATTTTCCTAGAAACTATATGATAAAAGAAAAGTTTCTAAAAAAGAATTATATTTTTTTGATTATTTTTCTATTTTTTATGAATTTTTAAAGTTTTTAATAAAAATAAAATGTTTAAAAAAATACTAAACTAAATTATAAAATTCCTAAAAAAATATAGAAAATACTTTGAACTAAGAGGAATCTAGAAAAATAAGCTCACGGAACACAGCTTATCGAATAAGTTGTGAAATAAGCTAAAACAGCTTATTATACTAATATGCCTAAAATGTATATAAAAGATAGATAATTCAAAGTAATAACGGATGAGCTATTGTAGCGTGATGGTTGTGTGTGGGGGGGATAAAACACTTGGTGAGGGGTGGTATGAGGTCTCGGGTTATCGAGCTTGCTCACCCGGGGCTTGCCACTTTCCTAGTGTTTTTTAATATTTTCCATTTTTTATAACTTTTAAACTCTTAGAAAATAAGCAACTTTGTAAAACAATCATTTTTATAAACCTAAATTAAGCCCTTAAATAAGCAGTTGAAGACAGAATAAGCAATCCTAAAATACTTATAAAAATGCAAACTGTTTGGGACTTATGTAAGAACATATAAGCGTAAGGAAAGAGTATAAATAAAGCAAAAACAAAGATTAAATGCAAATCTAATAAGCACATAAGAAATAAAATAAGCACAATAAAAGCTAAAATGACAAGAAAATCTAAAAAACTTAAAATTTTACACAAGAAAAAGCAAATAAGCTCAAATAAGCGACATGGACAAAACCAAATAACAAAATTGGACTTATACTAACCCTAAATAAGCATAAACTAAACCTAAATTAGCCATAACAATAAGCAGATAAGCTAAAATAAAGGAATAAGCACTTATGGTGTAAACTGTTAACCAAACAGCCCCTTAAGGCACATTTGAGCTTATTTTTAAATAAGCTAAATGATCCTTATGGACTTTTGGCTTATTATCCTAAAAAGTACACCTAAAATACTACTTAAAACAACTTATTAAAACCATTTTGAAATTTAGGAGCTTAATGAAAAGTCTTGTTGAAAACAGCTTTTACACTAAGAACACTTAGTTATTTTTGGTTTTCAAAACGAACAAAGCAGATTTTTAAAGCTAAAAACAGAATCTGCAAAATAACTAATTTTTTGAAAACTAATTTGAAATAGATTAACCACTACCCTAGATCTACTTGTAAACTAAAAATCAAATCCTATAAGCTACTTATACCCTATGAATTATTAAATTGAAAACAGCTACTTGTCTTTTTTTAAACTGCTGGTGCAGTTTGCATATAAATGGACCAAACCTTTAAAACTATGAATGCAGACCTAAAGAACTGACTTCTACAAATTAAAAATACTGTGGTAAGAGCAAATATAGCAAAAATAATAACTAGAAACTAATTAAGCTAAAAATGCTACTAAGATTGACTAAATGCTTCACAGATTCCAAGATTTACTAGAAAATCTTATGAAAACTTAATCAAACCTAACAAACTACCTAGGATCCAAACTAACAAACCTACAAATGATCTACAAATTCAGTTTAAAAAAAACAAAAGAGTCACAAGCAATACTAACTCCCAGTTAGTACTGCTGTGCCAAACACCCCTTTAAACTCTTTCAAATTCATTTAAGCTTATGAAATTTAAATATAATGAAAAAAATAGATTACCAGATGACCAACAACATTAACAGAACCATATGAGCTTACAACCAACAATCAAATAGATCCATGAATCATAAGATACTAATTATGCTAATATTTTTGGATTTTTATTGCTTTATGAGCAACATGAAGAAAAACTAAGATCAAGACTATTGAAGCTCAACAGATAAACAAACTTTAAACTAATAAGACATAAAAAGCAATTATAAAGTAATAAGCAAGTAAATAAGCAGATTAAGCATATTTAAACTATGAAATTAAGGACAAAAAAGATAAATGAGAACTTACAAATGCCTTAGTTAAACAAAGGCTTAATTTGCTCAAAGAGCTGTCAACAAGCTCTAGCTTATCACAAGGATAAGCTAGTAAAGTCCAATAAGCTCTTCCAGAGTAAGCTTATCATCCAAGTAGCTTAGATCCATATAGCTTAGGTATTAATCTAATTTTAAGAGTTTAAGTATATTAAATGACTAATTTGAGCTCAATCTGAGCTTAGAGACTCAGAGAGCTTATGAAGAGCTTATAAGAGTAGCTTGTGAAACAGTTGAACAAAAGCATTTGAGATATATAAAAGCTTATAGGTAAAACATATTGTGAACAAGTAAATTATGATTTTATGGATTTAAAACTGAATAAAAAACTTTGAAAATAAAAATTACAAGAGCAAGTTACATGAAAATTTTACTTAAACTACTAACAACTAAAAACAGGAAAAAGGAGATGCTGTGTGTGTGAGGCTTGCTCTCTATTTATAGCCTTGGAGTGAAGCTTCTAGGAGTCTAGCCCGCTCCTCTTATCCATGATCTTAGCCCTTAATCCTTTGATCTCATTTATGGTCCGTTAGATTGATATGATGAGCACACGGATTGCCAACGTGGCATTCCGTGTGTCAGAGTACTTGTGCTTCTTTTGTACCAAATTTAGTGCAAAATCTTGTCATTGGTGTGTTTCTTTGGATATACGCGTGGCATTCCTTGAGGGATTCAACCAATGGGAGGCTTTGAATGACGTTTTCCTTAGCTGAGATGGCACATAGTACTTGAATCTTCTATTCCTGCTGTCAATTTCAATTACCCCTTTGTTTTTTATGGGTAACTCGTCAAGAACGACGATGAACAGTAAAAGGGATTACGCGCCCTTTTTTTAACTGTTAGGAGGGTTTGACTCGGGTGATGTGGGCTTTGACTATAGGTTCGGGTATAAAAGGGAATTGGGCCGGGTGTTTTGGTTTTGGATTAAAAGACTAACGACCGTTATCTTTTTATATTTAAAGAGATAACGGTGTTAGGGCTTTAGGGATTTTTTATGTAAAATGGTTTTACTTAAGGGACTGTTTTGGTAATTTTAGGGTTTTGTCTTCTTGTGGTTGACCAGTTGACCAAGTTTGACTTTTAGTTGACCATTTCCTAGAAACTTCAACAATCAAATCCTCGGCTCTTGTGCACTCTTTTCCGTTCTCGTGTCTGTGTTTGTCCGGTTTTGGCCGTTTTCTTGTGATTTTTGCAACATCCGTACCTACACAATCACAAAGACAAAACAAGCAATATACAAGCATTTTATGCACAATTTTATCTTTTTAGGGACATTTTTGATATAGAAAGGATATGTGATTTCTCACATATCATCAACCTCCTTTGAAAACTGAACTAGTCAAAACCTATCAACTCAAATTTCTAAATTATACGGTTATTTCTTTAACTTGTAAAATCCCGTGAAACATTAACTTGTTTTCTCGGTTTTGTCGAGAATTGTAAAATCCCGTGTAGTTTCAAGAATTACTTCAAGACTCGACAACCACATAATCAAACACAATTTCTTTCTTCCACTGATCGATCAATTAGTAATGTTTTTGATACCACGTTATCAATGACGACTCTTGATGATAAATCACTTTTCTTGGGTGGTGACAACAAACCACCGATGCTTGAAAAACATTTGTATGATTCATGGAAAAGCATAATGGAACTTTATATGATGAATAGACC
>BQNB010073068.1:0-32229 GCA_026074375.1 Tanacetum coccineum
TGTTGTCTATATTGCTTTTTTACTTTTGTCTTTTTTTCCTTTTATAGTTTAAAACTAGTTTTAATTTCTATTTTAACATAAAAATACGTAGTATTTTATTGAACCTTGCGACGAGAATATGGAAGATGAGCATGGATATTCGGATCGTATAAAAGGCATATCTATATGTATTTCTCATGAATAATATTCACACTAATTAATTCATAGTCCTTTAAAGATTTATAAAATAATCATAATTTTTTAACTTCTTTTATTCAGATATAGCTTGCCGAAAGCAAAATGGGATCTAACAATGCTGCTAAAAGTGATGGATTTTCTCTTTGTTGCGGTAGAGGAAAAGTTAAACTACACGTGGCCTTGAAGAATCCTCCGTCTTTGTTAATGGGTCTTTTGAACGGAGAACACCCAAAATCCAGTCATTTATGGATAATATTCGTTAATATAATTCTCTGTTTCCTTTTACTTGGATGACTGGTAAGCAAGATAATATGGTTAATAGAGGATGTGGTCCATTTTTTTATTAGAATTCAAGAAAAATCTAACTACATGGTCTTGAATTTAGTACCTAACGTAGGTGAAAAACCCCTAATTTTGGGAACAACTTTACATATATGATCCGTGAAAATGAGTCAAAAACCGCATCAAAGTTTTAGTTAATACTTTTTTTTTATCCATATTTAAAAACATGTTTTATTATCAGTATAGTCACTAATTATTGTTTTTTTACATTTCTTATTAGTTCAAAGGACAATGCATCATCATCGTCAAAGAAAGACATAGACCATGAACTCACGAAAAACATTAAAGCTATGCTTGATAAGGAAAACCCATTGATAAAGCAGTTTAGAATGGTAGGTCAACAAATTTCTAGTGGTGATTCGAATGTTAAGATCAGGCTCTTAGGTAGACGTGATAGGGATAGTCGACAACACAATCTTCTAACTACAGATGAAGTTGCTGCACTCATAATTGGTGATTTTGATTCAATGTCTAATGAAAGAGACATATATTGTTCATGAAAACAATGGTAAGTTGAAAAACATTAGTGAGCTGCACGTCTCATACCTGCCATTACAATATCCACTATTGTTCCCGTACGCAGATGATGGATATAGGACCGACATATACCTTGAAGGTATTACTGATGATACACCAGATAATAAAAAAAGTATGTGAGCATGTGTCAATGGTTTGCGTACCGTATCCAAGAGCAGCCAAATGTTTTTTCAACTATTGTAAATGGAAAACGATTATTTCAATAGTTTTTGGTTGACGGTTATACAATGGTTGAAGCTGAAAGGCTGTTATTTGTACGGAATCAGCAAAAGAAATTAAGATGTGAAACATATTCCCGACAAGTGGCAGAATCTTCCAACCTTGTAAATAAGAAACGTGGATCCAAAGCAGTGTTACCTTCGTCGTTCACATGTAGCCCATGTTACATGTTACAAAACTACTTGGATGCAATGGCAATGTGCGGGTGGTATGGATATCCCGATTTATTTATTACTTTTACATGTAATCTAAAGTGGCCAGAGATTACATGATTTCTACGTGAAAGAGGGTTGAAATCAAAAGACCAGCCTGACATTACAGCGAGTGTTTTTAAAATGAAGCTTGATCAACTTATAAAGGATATCAAGGAGAAACATATATTTGGTCGCGTCTGAGCAGGTAATATATATAATCTATATACTTTTTTCCTAACACATTGAATATATACTATAATTACTATGTAATTTACAAGTATTCATAATTTGAAATTGCCTTTCTTTTCTTTGAACAAAATTATACACCATTTAGAGTTTCAATAGCGCGGATTGCCTCACTGTCATTTATGCATATGGTTGGAAACCAATGATGAATTAAGGACATCGGCTGACATAGACATGTGTATATCTGTAAAAACTATGACATCCAATTATTTGATACTTTTTTAAAGTGTTAAATTTCCTTAAAAAATGCCCCTCCCACTTGCAATTGTCTCTTACATACTTTAATTCGAACATTTACTGTATTTAGGTTGTTTCTCCAGGTAAAATGCCAGATATGTTGCAAGAACACGGAAAAAGGACGTAAAATGAAGAAAACATGATTCTTCCCGAGACTTTAACAGCGGTAACCCCTACGACTTGTTACCCGAACATATTGAAGGCAAGACAATTCACCGTAAAAAAAAAAAAAAAAAAAAACACATTAACGGCGTAACACCACATAGGGTTTATGCCGGTTAACAATTAATGTGGAAAGATATTTACAGCTAGTCATCATTACAGTGAGACATTGGGTTAAACGTCTTAAACTTTATTATTGCCTACTATATGGAAAGTCTAGTCACCATTACGGCGTAACATGAAAAAAGGTTACGCCGTAACACATTTTGGCTTGAAATATGAAAACTCGTGTCAAGTACTTTGCGGCATAACACCCTAAATGGTTACGACATAAAGTATTCGAAGATTATAAATAGAGGCCTCATTAAGACAATTCGATATCAACATATCCAAGAGGTGATCAAGGCCTCCACAGCTAGAAGAATTCCACCAGAAGTCCAAGGGATATCACACTTTAACTTATACTTGTTGTATTTAATCATCCATAAACAACTTCTGTAAGAATTATGAGTTTTCCATCCATGATTGTCTTTATTATCTCTTGCGTTTGTTAGTTTGCATGAGCGGCTAAGCACTTCAAGTGCTGGCCTAGTCATGAATTTACTATCGTTATGATACTTTTTTCTGGTTAGATCATGGTTTCGCTGGATATCCTTTTGACTATCGTGTAACCCTGGGTTTTGGTAGTATTGTGGGTGGTTTAGATCTTGTTAATCCTGTTATTAGATTACCACTTGAACATGGGATTAGCCGAGTACTAGGGTTGGATAATTATTCCAACCTTAGTGTAGGAACTAACCTTGTTACTGCCTCTATCACTTAATATACTTAAAAACCACAGGAACTATTTCAGAGAGGGTTAATAATCTGTATAGGTTATTAGACTAGTTCTTGGGATAATTGAGATTAATCATTATGACCTGGTTGCCCTACCTTCATAACTTTCAGGGGATTCAGGATCGCAGGAATTATAGGGCAGACTAAAGATATCTATTCAGGTTTGTCGACTTTAGAAACCACCAATAAGACCATGATGTAACATTGCACAAGAAAACATAGTTATAACAATAGTAGCGTAATGGCTAGGCTAGCACGCTTCTCTCCCTGATAACTTCTATCTCTTTTAATTTCCGCATATTTACTTTCTTGTTTATCTCAAAATTAATCTTAAAACTACTTTAAAACGTGACACTTCAAATTAAGACTAATTAACACTTAGCTCTTGGGACGACCTCGGATTTACCATCTCTACACTACTCACGACCGGGTTCTCTGCCCGTTAGTGCATTTGTAAAGGTAAAGCGAGTTTTATAAATTTAAAACTTGAATAGAATATAATTTAAAATAAAATACGCATCAAGTTTTTGGCGCCGTTGTCGAGGAGCTAAAAATTAGTAATAATTTGAATTTTTTGTATATATTGTATTTTTTTGTAAATATATTCTGCTAGTTTTTCTTGAATGTTTTCAGATATGGGAGATGATGTAGATATCAGCGCGCTCACCATAGAGCAGTACATGGCTTTAATTCAAGATAAAAATAGACTAGGCATTGTGAAAACCATGATTGGCGATGACGTCGAATTTGAGATAAATAGCAATTTTATAAGGGAATTAAGACGCAAACTTTTTGCAAGTACTAATGATGAAGATGCCCACGAAATGTGCGTAGGGTATTAGAGATCGTAGATCTCTTCCATTTCCTTAGCGTCACTCACGATGCCATTATGCTTAGGGTATTTCCTATTACCCTCAAGGGGCGGGCCTTGAGGTGGAAAAGAAGGCTTCCGGCGGGAGTGATCAATACTTGGGATCTTCTTGAGAAAGAGTTCATCTGGAAATATTGTTCACCTTTTAAAACTGCCAAGAAATTAGAAGAGATCCACAATTTCAAACAAGAGATGTACGAGACATTGTATCAAGCTTGGGAAAGGTACAATGATCTGCTGTTTAAATGCCCGCAACATGATCTAAATAATCATCAGGAGGTTCAGATATTCTACACGGGATTAGACATCTCTACCTGTAAACTGCTCGATTCTAGAGGGTTTATTACTCTGATGACACCAACTCAAGCCCTTAAATCAATACAAATCATGGCAGATCATTCACATAATTGGTATGATGAAACAAACACTAAGGAAAAAAATCAACGACAGCCCAGAAAGTTTCAAAGAGGCACATCCTACCAAGGAATGTCCTCTCAAAAAAGAGGACGAGGCAGTTGAGCAGAGTAAGTATATGAGATCCTTGGAGGAAACCATCATCAAAATATGTCTTGAATCAATTAGAAAATAGGTTGCGGATGATGAATGGATTAGGAAGTCCATAAAAAACATGGAATCCAACATAAAGGCACTTAAAACTACGACAAAGAGCCTGCAGGAAAAAGCTTATCAATTAACCCAAACAGTCTTCACTAATATATGAGAAAAAAGAACAACAATGGGTAAGGGAAACATGAAGGAACAGGTTCCTCGTGACTTACCACCTACACCATTTTAAGGATATTTAAAGGAACAAATGGGTAGCCTTTACAGAACTCACAATACTGTTTGCATGATTGAAATCCTAGGGAAGTTCATAAAATAAAGGCTCTGGAGGATGAGGGGGACATGGATGACGGTTGGGAAATTACAGTCAAAGATGTAGAAAGGCTTAGGCAATTTCTAACACCTACCATACAAACTTTACCCAACCTTGAACCTGTGGTGCAACCATATATGCCACTAGGACAAGTCCATGATAAGGAGAAAATTGTAAGGAAAGAGGATCAGGATTATGATATTTGTCACACCCTAACAATGGCGGAAACTCGGGAGCGCAACATAATAATCAACCATAACACAAGATATAATATAGAGAAAACTACAATGCATAACTTCAAGTGTTACGAAGACCATCAACCTCGAACAACCTCGAGTGATGTCCCAAATCACAATCAAATCCATAACCTCTTACAATTCCAATAGCCCACATAGGGGTCCAAATCTAAACTTAAACCAAAATCTTCCAAATACTAAAACCAAATAAAATAAACAAACAAGACTTCACATGGAAAATCCACATGGGATACTTCTAAGTTTGCTATCACATATCACCAACTTATTTCTCTTTCACTTCACCTGAAAATGATACTTGAAAACGTCAACAATAATGTTGGTGAGCTCGAAGGTTTGACCTTAAACCCAAAAGTTGTGCTAATATTTCAAAACAGTGGACAATAGTGCAATATGACAGTGAATATATGCAAACAACCCATGACTTAGCATCCCTGCTAATCATGTAACATGACCTAGCAATCACGCTAGTCGATCACCATATGTCACTTACGCACCTAAAGGGCCTACCAGCTGGAGCACTAGATTAGGGCAGGACCTCACACATACCAGGGTAGGCGTACCCAGCCGCTCCAATAACCACACAAATACTAGGATAGGCGTACCCATCCGATCCAAACGCAAGTAAAATCACATCACATATATTCACATAGCAATCATAAGCACATAATTGTCCCAAAAACAAAACCACGTTTCGCACAGTCAAATTTCAAAACAGTTCAAAACACATTTGAGTATCATTTTCCCCCAACGGAAAAACAGTAGAAAAATGGGGCTACGAGAACTCACCTCAAGCAAGTCTTAAGCAACCAAATCTCAATCACACAAGCAAATGCAACGACGTCCGCACACGACCTAGTCCAGTTAATGTCCCATTAAATCATTTATTTCCAAAACAGTCTTCACGTTTGATGCATAGAGGCTAGATGCGTTGTACAATTACCCATAACAATTTAGTGGTGTGATGGTTGACGTCTCATCCCAAAATATCTTATCAATCCGATATCTCAACGATACATACTTATACTATTTAAAGAAAATAGCTAAGTAATATAAGTAAATATTTATAATAAATAATTATAAATATATCTCGATAAGTCCATTCGGTACCCTTAGTTACCATAAAATAATCATAATATGGTTGAAAATGAAACGTTTATTCATAATAAACATATTAGAGAAGTTTCGAGAAAAATTATATTTTTCGTCTTTTAGTGAATTTATTAAAATAATAAAATAATATTTTATTATTTAAAACCAAAACTCATGTTCTTAAGTAAAATTTTCTAAGTATAAACTTTTACGAAATTTCGACATGACCCGTACGTTTATATAACATTTTCCAAGGTTTCAAACCTTAATTTAAAACATTTTCACAATTTCGACACTCTTCGACAAAATTTCAAAATCTAAATCTTTAACGTTTACTAAAATGTTTTTCCTAAAATAACGTTCAATATCACTTCGTAAATACATTTCACTTTCAAAAATCCGTCAAAAACTCTTAAAATGACTAAATATCGCTTATTGGGCTTTAAGGCCCAACAAAGGTCCATTAATGTATATATACGTCCAAAACACGATCCAAACCCAAAACTAAGGTCCATTTATATACATAAGCTCATACTAATAAGTAGAAAATAATCCGGACCACAATAAGCCCTCCCATAAGCCACGACTTAAATAGGCTTATTGTGCTGTGAGCCCATAAGCTCCAAAATACCTATATTGAGCTTGAAAATATGCTAATAAGCTACGTATAGTATTTGGTTAACACCATAAGCTATAAAAATAGTCCAGGAATATACGACATACCACTAAAATAATCATCATCACTTCCCTAATGATTTCAATATACGACGTGAGCATATAAGCTCAAAATAAGCCATAAAGTGCTTAAAAATAAGCCCAAATAATCCATACAAGCTAATATTCAAAATAAGCTATTTAGTAATATATGTTATTCAACCATCACGACCATAACATCAAAACTACAAAAACCTCTTTGTTTATTTTTATGTTCGACGCAACCAAACGCACCCTTTTATCCATTTCGTTTCTAAAAATCGATTTTTACGACGATCAACTTGTACAACTAACATTTATGCATCAATATAAACCCAAAAGGACAAACGAAATTTAAATTTAGAAACTTACAAGAAAATCTTCAAAAATATAGATTTCGACGCCAACCGAACAACCCAAACGTTATTTTTATGAACCCGCACCTATTGCTATCAACCCGGATGACTTAGACCTTCATGTTCTTGATTAAAACTTCAAAAATGAGTGTGTTTTTGTGTGTATAGCTTCTCGGATCATCCAAGGAAAGAAAGGAGAGAAAACCAAAGTTTTTGTGTGTTTTTTTTGGTGAAATGTGTGTTTTTGAATCCAAATGAGACAAGATATGTACCAAGGGGAGACACACTTGCTAAATAAGTGCCTTGTCGTCTCCTTGGTGTCCTTTAGACGTTCATAGCATCCTAGGGGGCTCAGTCTTTTTTTTTTCATGTCGGGATCACTTAAAAGCTCACAAAACTCAACTGTAAATTATTCCTCAAAGTTAATTAGCATTTTTATTCACTTTAAAAATAGTTTTCCATTAACCTAGAGTATTTACACGACATATTTACACTTTAAACCCTTCAAAAGTCATTTGGACATTAACGGACATGTCGGGTCTCGTTTTTCGGCATTTCTCAAAATTCACGGGTCAACCACCCGGAATGCAATTAACACAATAATAACCTCTAAAAAGGATTATTATTTATAATAAACCATAAATTACCACAATTTTCAACAAAATCACCACCGTCAACACGGTATAAAATCTGAATATATGACAAACGTCAAATAGTCAAAGGACTAAAAATGAAATATTCAGAACACAAAAGGGGAAAAGGTTACATTCTACCCTCTTAAAAGAATTTTGACCTCGAAATTCAAATACTAACACCACGTTTCGAATCCTACCGAACCTTGACTATGGAAATTCTACTCCGCTTCAACTTCTTAAACTCCTTATCTAAAATCTCCATAGGTTCTTCCACAAAATTTAACTTAGCATCAACTTGGATCTCATCAAAGGGCACTTGCAGTATTGGATCAGCCAAACACTTCTTAAGGTTCGACTCGTGGAACGTGTCATGAACACCATCTAACTCCTCAGGCAAATCTAACTTGTAGGCTACGGGGCATACTTTTTCAATAATCTCAAAAGGTCTAACAAATCTAGGTGCTAGTTTCCCTTTCTTCCCAAAGCGTACCACACCTTTCCAAGGCGATACTTTGAGCAAAACATAGTCACCTACACTAAACTCTAGAGGCTTCCTCCTCTTATCAGTATAACTTTTCTGATAATCATGTGCAGCCTTAAGTCTATCCTTAATCTGCGAGATCTTCTTAGTAGTCTCTTGCACTAACTCAGGTACTATTAACTGACCTTCTCCAACCTCAGCCAACATAATTGGTGAATGACACTTTCTACTATATAATGCCTCAAACGGAGCATATCTCACACTAGAATGATAACTATTGTTATACGAAAACTCAACCAACGGAAGATGAACATTTTAACTTCCCCTGAAGTTCAAGACGCATGCTCTATGCATGTATTCCAAAGTCTGAATAGTACACTCACTCTGACCATCGGTCTAAGGGTGGTAAGTCGTACTCATGTCTAAACGAGTTCCTAATGCCTCTTGCATTGACTGCCAAAACCTTGATGTGAAACGACTATCACGATCCGATATGATCAAGATCGACACACCATGTCTAGCAACTATCTTATTCAAATACAATCTAGCCAATTTATCCATCTTATAATCCTCACGTATAGGCAGAAAATGAGCAGACTTAGTCAATAGGTCCACAATGACCCAGATTGTGTCATGCCCACTACTAGTCCTAAGCAACTTAGTCACAAAATCTACAGCTATTCCTTCCCATAAGGGAATCTCAGGTTGCTGGAGCAAGCCAGATGGCCTTTGATGCTCAGCCTTAACCTTCAAACAAGTCAAACACTTACTAACATACACAACTATGTCCTTCTTCATACCCGACTACCAATACCTATCTCTAAGGTCATAATACATCTTATCAGCTCCTGGTGTACAGATTACTTCGACTTATAGGCTTCATCCATTATCAAGGTTCTCACATCACCCTTCAAAGGTACCCATGTTCGATCCAGGTAGTACAAAGTCCCATCACTTCTTTGTTCTATCATCTTATCTAAACATTTCTGCACTCCTACAGACTCATCCACGACCTCCTTCTGAACCGCCAGTATCATATCCTTGATACTCGACTGAAGGGTCATATTAATAGCTCTAACTCTCTTAGGCTTTACTTTCTCCTTCCCACTTAGGGCATCAGCCACCACATTCGCCTTACCAGGATGGTAGCGAATCTCATAGTCATAATCACTAAACAACTCTATCTAGCTACGCTGTCGCATATTCAACTCTTTCTGACTAAAGATATGCTGAAGACTCTTATGGTCTGTATAGATGACACTCCTTGTCCTATACAAATAATGTCTCCAAATCTTAAGGGCAAATACAACTGCTCTTAGTTCCAAATCATAGGTCGTATAATTTATCTCATGAATTTTCAACTGCCTAGACGCGTAGGCTATCACCTTACCTCTTTGCATTAACACACAACCTAGTCCTATCCCGGGCGCATGACAATATACCATAAAGTCTTCCGGCCTATCAAGGAGAGCTAGAACAAGCGCATTACACAACTTATCCTTCAAGGTTTAAAATGCCAATTCTTGTTCCTCATCCCAATCGAAAGTCTTACACTTCTGAGTCAAGATAGTAAGAGACTTAGCTATCTTAGAAAAGTTCTCAATGAACCTATGGTAATATCCAACCAATCCTAAGAACGAATGAACCTCAGATGGAGTTCTAAGGGATTTTAATTCTTAACAGCTTCAATCTTACTAGAGTCTACACGAATCCCATTACCATTTATCACATGCCCAATAAACTGCACTTCTCTTAGCCAGAATTCACACTTAGAAAACTTAGCATACAGTTTCTCCTTATTGAGCAGTTCCAAGACTAACCTTAAGTGTTCTACATGCTCATCCTGAGTCTTAGAGTAGATTAAGATATCGTCTATAAACACTATCACAAACTTATCAAGATAACCTATTCATCAAATCCATGAATACCGCTGGTGCATTAGTTAGACCAAAGGGCATTACTGTGAACTTAAAATGTCAATAACGAGTTCTAAACGCAGTCTTTGGAATGTCATCCTCATGTACTCTCAGCTGATGGTATCCAGACCTAAGATCTATCTTTGAGAAAAACCGCAACCCTTGTAGTTGGTCAAATAGATCATCAATCATAGGAAGCGGATAACGATTCTTAACAGTCAACTTGTTCAATTCTTTATAGTCAATGTACATCCTAAAAGAACCATCCTTTTTCTTAACGAATAATATTGGCGCTCCCCAAGGCGATGAGCTTGGTCTAATGAAACCTTTGTCTTGGATTTCCTTGAGTTGTCCGGACAACTCTTCAAATTCAAAAGGTGCCAAACGATAGGGAGACTTTACTATCGGTACAGCTTCAGGGATTAACTAAATCTGGATGTTAATTTCCTAAAGAGGTGGTAATCCTGATAAATCGTCCAGAAACACCTCGGGAAAATCTCTAACCACAACAATCTCTTCTTGTTTCTTATCACTATCCTTAGCACTCATCAATAGTTTCGCTTTCTCTTCCGGTCTCTATCCTAATACTCTAAGCACCTTTCCATTCGGTAGTGTTATCCTCACTCCCTTCTCATGACAAATTATTTCAGCCTTATAATTAGACAACTAATCCATACCTATAATCACATCAAAACTCCCATGCCCAAATGGTATCAAATCGATGTCAAAGACATGACCCTCGATTTCTAGTTTGCAACCCTTAATAACCTTATCAATTTCTACTAGTTGCCCGCTAGCTATCTCAATCTTATATGTGAAACCTAATTCACTAGGCTCTATGCCTAACAGAGGTATAAAAGTAGTAGAAACAAAGTTATAGTCGGCACCAGAGTCAAATAAGGTAGTGGCAAAATGATTGTTCAAAGTAAACATACCCGTCATAATGTTCGGATCCTAGTGAGCTTCCTCTGCTCCTAACATGAATGCCCTATCCCTAGCTTGGTTCCCTCATATTTCCTCATTTCTCAACCTTCTTAATTGATCCATTCCTAACAGCCTCATCGGTTAGTGCACCAGAAATCTGCACAGCCTTCAGCATAGTCTTTGGCTCCGTTGCTGCCACCATCCTACGGATCTGTGGAGCAAAGCCATACACGTATCTCTCAATCTTCCTACTTTTTGGGGTCACTAAATGTGGAACTAACCTAGCCAGCTCATGAAACCTATAAGTATACGTAGCATGGCCAACCCCAACCATGGCGTGATTCTACAACTTAGTTTCCAACTTTTGCATCTCATGACTAGGACAAAACTCTTTTATCATCATAAACTTAAAGTCATTCCATGACATACTAACAGCAACTTCCCGGCTTAGCGTGCGGATATAAGAGTTCCACCACATTAAAGCCTTACCCACAAATGAACCAGCAGTGTGTTTCACTTTTTGGTCAATACTACAACCACTCATATCCTGCACGAACTCCATTTTCTCAATCCATCGAGTAAGAACTACAACACCTCCCTTACCATCATATTCCTCAGGGTTACAAGCTACAAAATCCTTATATGAACAACCTACTCTGCTGCCATTTACTAACACATTCCTAACATTCTCCTGAACGTTCTCATTAATTTCATTACCATTTTGATTTCCAACATTTCCTTGGTTACCAATCTTGAGCTAAAATGGCGGGTAAGAGGTTCTGCAATTGTTGGGCAATGATCGTCTAGAAGTCGGGTGCCCCTCCTACACCCCCATTGACTCCCTTTACATTCTCATTATCTCCCAATCCCTGGTCCTCTACCCCTCCCACCTCTACCAACCCGTTCACCCGTTCCCCCTCCTCGTAATTCGGCAACAGGTCAGCCAGAACTTTGGCTCCTCATCCTTGGCTGCATTATCTACCTAAGGGAGAACATGAGCAATGTTAGGTAGGTAGGAAGACTAACATGCACATATATATATATATATATATATATATATATATATATATATATATATATATATATATATATATAATATCTTACTATATATATAAATATACACATAATACTCTCTTATGGTGTCAACATCAATTTGTGTGAACGGCATTACCAAGTACGAGTAAGTTGTGATACTTTTATAACTACGTTGGCCACTTTATTTATATCCGCATCCTTTCCCAGTCGTACTCAGTATTAAGCTCATACATTTCAATGACTGACATAACTAAAGCACCAAACCGCGAACATGCGAAAGCAAGCAAAAGCGGAACACCATGCACATAGATCATATACACAACTAAATGACGGATCTTAGGTTATAGTCTAGGCCAATCCACCTAGTTCTCTATAACCTTGGCTCTGATTACCAATCTGTCACACCCCGACAATGGCGGATACTCGTGAGCTCAACATAACGATCAACCATAACACAATATACAATATAGAGAAAATTACAATGCATAACTTCAAGTGTTACAAAGACCATCAACCTCGAACAACCTCGAGTGATGTCCCAAATCACAATCAAATCCATAACCTCTTACAATTCCAATAGCCTACACAGGGGTCCAAATTCAAACTTAAACCAAAATCTTCCAAATACTAAAACCAAATAAAATAAACAAGCAAGAATTCACATGAAAAATCCACACGAGATACTTCTAAGTTTGCTATCACATATCACCAACTTATTCCTCTTTCACTTCACCTGAAAATAATACTCGAAAACGTCAACAGTAGTGTTGGTGAGCTCGTAGGTTTGACCTTAAACCCAAAATTTGTGCCAATATTTCAAAATAATGGACAATAGTGCAATATGACAGTGAATATATGCAAACTATTAGGAATTTAGTTTTTAGTAAAGTGACGATCATTATTGATCTCATGAGTCGTTGTAATAGTTAGACGAGAATATGTATTAATTAGTAATCTAACCAGACCGGCTTATAGAAAGCCTAAGGAAAGCCCGGCCCGACCCATGTCATGTAAGTATTTATACCCTCTCCACACATGGAGAGGGTGTTGGTTGTTTATTATTTTACACACTTAATGCATTTTTCTCTTATGTTTTCTTTCTCTCTCTAAATGTTCATCCAACTACTCTCTCTCTAAAACCACATCTCTTTCCCTAATCAAGTATGTTATTTGATAGTCTTTAATTGGTATCAGAGCCATGGAGTGGTGTGTTTAGTTTTTTATGTTTAACTTTTGGTTCGTGGTGTTTTCTTGCAAAAATCATAGCTTTTTCTTGTTTTTTCTTTGTTTCAAAGCTTCTCCTTACACTAAAAGATCAATTACATAGGTAAATTTGATCTAGTATCCTTGGATATAGGTGTATGTGCCTAGAATCATTGAAAAAAATTACTTTTGGTCATTCTTTGTGTCCAAAAACTTTATAAAGAACAAAATCTTGATTTTAAATTTTTTGGCTTAAAAACCTTAAAGTTTCTATTTTTCTTGTTCCTATAAGTTTAGTAACACTAGTTGTACAAGAATTTTTACAAAACATCCATAAAAAAGGTGTCTTTTTGTGTTTTAAAGTTTTGGGTTTCGGCTTAATGTCAACCGAACTACTGGTTTTAGTGTCAACCAAACTACTGGTTTTAGTGTCAACCGAACTACTGGTTTTAGTGTCAACCGAACTACTGGTTTTAGTTGCAGCCGAACTACTGTCGTGTAGTGTCAACCGATCTACTAAAGTTTAGTTAGAACCAAACTACTGCATTTTAGTGGTAACCAAACTATTGAATTTTAGTGGTAATCGAACTATTGAATTTTAGTGGAAACCAAACTAACTAATTCTAGTTGGAACCGATATACCTAAGTTTGGCTAAAACCGATCTACTTAATTTTCAAAATTATACAGTTTATTCCTTTGACTTGTAAAATCCCGTGAAACATTAACTTGTTTTTCCCGGTTTTGTCAGGAATTGTAAAATCCTGTGTAGTTTTAAGAATTAAAACACTTAAAAGACAACTTAATAAACACAGTTTCTTTCTATCACCGTTCGATCAAAAAAGTAATCTTTTAACATATAAATTTCTCAATGACGACTCTTGCTGACAAAGCAATTCTTTCGGGTGCTGACAATCGTCCACCTATGTTGGAAAAGGATATGTACTATTCTTGAAAAACCAGAATGGAGCTATACATGATGAATAGACAACATGGACGAATGATCCTTGCATCCGTTAAAAATGGTCCACTCATCTGGCCTACAATTAAGGAAAATGGTGTGACTAAGCCAAGAAAATACTCTGAATTGACTCTTGCAGATGCAATTCAAGCTGGCTGTGATGTCAAAGCAACAAATATCATTCTTCAAGAATTACCACCAGAGGTCTATGCACTTGTTTGCAATCATCGAATCACCAAGGAACTTTGGGAAAAAATTCAACTTCTCATGCAAGGAACTTCATTGACAAAACAGGAAAGAGAGTGTAAACTATATGATGAATTAGATAAGTTTGCTTATATGAAGGGGGAAACACTATGTGATTTCTACTTGAGATTTTCACTACTACTCAATGACATGAAAATCTACAATATGAAACTGGAACAATTTCAAGTGAACACCAAGTTTTTGAATACCCTTCCTCCTGAGTGGAGCAAATTTATGACCGATGTCAAACTAGTTCGGGATTTGCACACAACTAATATTGATCAGCTTCATGCTTACTTGGGACAACACTAATTTCATGCAAATGAAGTTTGTTTAATGCATGAACGCAACACAGATCTGCTTGCTTTGGTTGCAACACATCAGATGACTCAGTCTCCTTATCAAACTCATCAAAACTCATATCAAAACTCTCAATTTCAACCACAAGTTTCACTATATCAGTCTCCACAGTATGGATCACCTTATCAGTCTCAACAATACTTAAACAATCAATCATCAACGTCTCTTTCAATCACTTATCCATCTAATGATTATCAATCATCTTTCACCACAATGTTTATTCTCTACCATTATCCATCCCACAATTGGAATATGTTCCCAAAGTTAACCAACAACAACAACAACAACAACCTGAATTCCCTTAACTAGACTAAAGTCTAATTGTTCCAGTGTTCAAGCAAGGTGACGATCCCATTGATGCCATCAACCATATGATGTTATTCTTGTCAGCTGTCGTCACATCTCGCTATCCTACCACCAATAACCAGCTAAGGAATTCATCAAACCCTAGGCAACAAGCTACCATTAATGATGGAAGAGTGACTTTACAACCAGTTCAGGGGAGACAAACTTATTTTGCTGCAGGTAGTACTAGGACGTACACTCCAGGAGCAAGTGGAAGCAATTTTAGGAAACAAAGGACTGTTATTTGTTACAACTACAAAGGGGAAGGACATATGTCCAAACAGTGTACTTAACCTAAAAGGAAAAGGGATGTTTCTCGGTTTAAGGATAAAGTGTTGCTGGTACAAGCTCAAGCAAATGGTCAAATTCTACATGAAGAAGAGCTAGCATTTTTGGCAGATCCAGGAATAGCAGAAGGTCAAGCCACACAGACAGTCATTACCAACAATGCCGCTTATCAAGCCGATGATTTGGATGCATATGACTCTAATTATAATGAACTCAACACTGCCAAAGTTGCTCTTATGGCGAATTTATCTCATTATGATTTAGATCCTCTCACTAAGGTAAATAATCATGATAATATAGATAACAACTTGATGAATCAAGTTGTGCAAGCGATGCCGTCTTTTGAACAGTCGAGTGTTCTGAATCATTTAGAGACTAAAATAACCAGTGATAGCAATATCATTCCTTATTCATAGTATGTGAAAGAATCACAACAAGCAACTGTTCAGAATTCTAACTCATCTGCACAACAAGATGCACTGATATTATCTATGATTGAACAACTGAAAACCCAAGTAATTAATTGCACCAAGATAAATCTAGACAATAAAAGTGTCAATGATACTTTAACTGCTGAGCTTGAAAGATATAAAGAACAAGTTAAAGTTTTGAAAGAAGGACAAAATATTGATTTAAAGAGCTGAGATAACGTTTCAGATTCTTGTGAACAGTCTGTAGAGATTGATCGTCTTAAACAAACTCTTTCTGAACAGTTAAAAGAAAAGGAATCTTTAATGCAAACAGTTACTCTTCTCAAAAATGATTTTAAGAAAGAAAAATCTAGAAACATTGATAGAGATATTGATTTAGAAAAGAAGATCAAACAGCTGGATAATATTGTTTTTAAAAGAGATCAACCAGCACAAACTATTTATATGTTGACAAAACCATAGTTTTTCTATGATTATACCACTAAACAAGCTCTAGGTTTTTAAAATCCTTTCTATCTGAAGAAAGCTTAGCAGTTGGAACCAAAGCTTTATGATGGTAATGTCATTAAGAACACTAGTGCTATTGTGATTCCTGACTCCGAAGAGACCCTTATGCTTGCTGAAGAGAGCCTTTCAAAAATGCTTTTATAACAACAAGATCCAATGGTTTTAGAAAATAAAGTTAATACTATACCAGTTGATTATGCTGCTCTTAACCAACTTTCTTAAGATTTTGAAAACCGATTTGTTCCACAAACTAAATTATCTGCTGAACAAGGCTTTTAGTCTTAGAATTCTATGAATTCTTCAGATCCCAGTCCTTCTTGTAGACCCACCAAAGTTGAGGTTCCAAAAGAACATCATAAAGTCAGCATGGTAAATACAAGTTTGAAGAAACTTAAAAACCATCTTGCTGGTTTTGACGTGGTTGTCAAAGAAAGAACTATGGCCACAACCATCACTGAGGATACGTGGGGGTTTGAACATACAAAAGCTTGTTTTGGGGATGAAATTATTCCATTTGTAAAAGCACTAAAGGACATATTTAATACATTCGATCAATATTTAATTGATGAACTTACTGAAGTCCAAAACGTCTTTCATCAAATGGAACAAGCTGTAGAACAACATATTTTAGAGTCCAAAATGTTTGAAGTTAAAACGAATCAAGTTTTAAATGAAAATGAACGACTCTTGGAACAAGTCATTAGTAAAGATATAGTGAACATTATTGTGAATTCTTCTGTGGATAATGCTTATGTGAATGTTATTGAATGTGAAAAGTGTCTCAAACTTGAGATTGAGCTTCTCAATAAAAAGGATTTCATTGAAAAAGAGACTTACGATAAACTATTCAGAAGTTATACCACTCTTGAAAAACATTTCATTTCTTTAGAAGTTGATACTCAACTTAATCAGGAAATTTTCCAAAGAGTCAATTCTGTTTCAAATCAAAGTGCTCCAAATTTTGATCAATATTTTGAATTAAACGAATTGAAAGCTCAGTCACAAGAGAAAGACACGGTCATAAGTAAGTTGAAAGAGAGAATTAAATCTTTAATTGGAAATATGAATGAGGATAAGGTCAAAAAGGACATAGAAGAGATTGAAGCGATAAATATTGAATTGAATCATAGGGTGTCAAAGCTTAGTGCCGAGAATGAACATTTGAAACAGACCTATAAGCAACTTTATGACTCGATCAAACCAACACGTATTCGATCAAAAGAACAATGTGATGCTTTAATTAATCAAGTCAATCAAAACTCTGTCGAAATCTCTGATTTAAATGCAAGTCTTCAGGAAAAAGTTCTGGTCATTACAGCTCTCAAGAATGAATTAAGGAAACTAAAAGGAAAAGAATTAGCTGATAATGTTGTCACCAAAAACACCATTGATCCAGAAATGCTTAAGATTGATGTAGAACCAATAGCCCCTAGATTGTTGAACAATAGGACAGCTCACTCTGACTACCTTAGGCACACTTAGGAATAAGCTACGATTATTAGGGAAGGAGTTAAACAAGGAAAATCACTAAATCCTCTAAATAATTCCTTCGACTCTGCTTGTAAGTATACCAAATGAATTCAGGAGTTGCTTATAATAATCAGACAAACCTGCCCTGGCATCAATAATTTAAGTGACAAATTAGTGGTTGTGACCCCTAAGAACAAGGACAAAAAATTTAGATTCATAAAGCCCATCACATTCTTAGGAAACACAAATACAAACACAGCTTCTTCATCAAATCTAGTGTCTAACAAACCTATGTTGTCTTCTACAGGAGTAAAATTGTCTACTAGTGCTAGCGGATCATAGCCTTCAGGCAATACAAAGAAAGATAGGATTCAACAAACACCACGTAGTACTCAGAAGAATAAAGTAGAAGCCCACCCTAGGACAGTTAAATCTACTTTGAAAAATAAGAAATGTGTTGAACCTAAAGTAACTGCAAATGTGCAGAACTCCAAGCTTAATGCGAATTCTAAATGTCTATGTGTTAAGTATAATGGTTGCATGCTATCGGATAATCATAATTTGTGTGTTCTTGATTTTATTAATGATGTGAATGCTCATGCTAAATCTAAATCTGTTAAGAAAAGTTCAAAGAGAAAAGTTTGGAAACCAACAGGAAAAGTGTTCACAAATATTGGATACATTTGGAAACCTACTGGTTGGACCTTCACTATAGTATAAAATGAGTACCCTTTAACTAGGATTACCAAATCTACTGAAATGCCCCTTAGGAAACTAACTGCTTTAAAATTTGATATACCTAAGCCTGTAGTAACATTGGTTTACTCAAGGAAACCTAGGAAATCTAAAATTAATGTTCCCGTTAGCAAACCTAAGATTATTGAATCTATATCTGGTAACAATAAGGAACCCAATAAATCTTAGGGATCCATAGTTTTTGATGTTCCATCTTCCTCTCTTGATGAAGGCAGGTTGTCCAAATTGTTCTCTGGTATTTGGACTCTGGCTGTTCCAAGCATATGACCGGAGATCGCTCTCAGATCACTAATTTCGTTAATAAGTTTTTGGGTACTGTAAAATTTGGTGATGATCACGTGGCAAAGATATTGTGTTATGGTGATTATCAGATCGGGAATGTTACGATCTTAAGGGTTTACTACGTGGAAGGACTTGGACATAACTTATTCTCATTTACGATATAAAATTTTTTTTTCTTTTATTACTTTCCATGTAAACCTTAACCTCCTTATACTATAAAAGGAGGTCCAAGCATATAGTTTTAGGGTGCCAAAAAGTATGTGTGCACCAAAGCTATAAAATGTGTTGTGTGTGTGGGTTTACACGTCCCACAAGAGATACATGCTAGCCTGGTGGTGTAGCCCCAAGGATCTTATGATTCCTGTTGATGTAATCGTCTTACCATTGATCAGGTAGATGGGGCTTGTAGTCAGTCATTTATCTTTTGGTGATGATTGATGTAAAACCTTGTTTTTTTAATAACAATGGATTCAACGTTTGAATATTCCGCCTTTGTTATTAATCATCTAGATCATGTTCTAAACAAATAGGAGCTTAAATGATCCTCCTACCATGGTATAGAGCCATGGTGGCTCTCGTTATAGGTTCTATCAAGGTTTTTAAAGAAACCCTAAAACCCTAAAATTTTCAAGAAATTGTGTGGTGAAAGTTTTACGGGGCTTTGAAGATTCAGTGCTATAATGATGCTTATAATCGTCCTCTCTACCTGTTTGGGTATGCAATACGATTGGTAAGATTTGTTACTATTTATTTGGGTTTCATTTTTATCCGTTGTGCTCTAACTGATCAAACCCCTAGACAAATAGGGTTTGTATATTTTTTTTATTCGGATCTGATGTGTGTTACAGGCTTGGGTTTGAATATTTCAAAACTCTTTTAGGGTTTTCTTGATAAGCCGTGATTGTATAAAGTTGGGGTTTGCACTAATGGTATCTATGGTGGTCATGATGTTAATGTTATTCTTGATCATTATCGTGCTTAAATTAGAAGACATGGAAACTTTCAAGGCAATGATCTAGATCAGCTGGTATACAACTGGTAATAGGATGGTTACTACTGCTTGTGGTAAAAGCAGTTAGTTACTACTGCTTGGGATTAAAAAGTTAATACTGCTTCATGATATTAATACTGCTATTGAATTTAAGCAGTTAATATTGCTCGGGTTCAATAAAGTTAATACTGCTTCCTATGTTAATATTGTTTGGGTTAAAGGAAGTTAGTACTGCTAGAAGCAATTACAACTGCTAGCCTTGTCCGATAAAAGAAGTTAGTACTGCTAGCTTTGACAGATATCGGATAACACAACATAAGATTTTTGGTTTTTGGTTCTTAACTGAATTAAAGGCTCGTATTCATTGATTAATTGATTACGAAGAGGATTGTTTATTGCTTATTTGAAGATGAAGTGGAATTCTTGGATGAGTGTTCTTATCATATCTTTTAGGCTTGGAGATAACTTGTTCGTGCTTAGAAACGATGTGACGAAGACTTGACAAATCTAGCAAAGGTGTGTGATCTAACTTATGGTGCTCAATGCTCACATTTGCTATCACTTTGGTTATGTGTCTCATAGAAGATGAGGATAATTGTCAAGAGGTTGCGATCTACTTATATTTCACAGATTTATTTATATGTTTGGAGTCACATGGATAAGCAAGACATAAGATACAAGTTTGGGATATTCTACTTCAGCATCAAGTTTGTTATACTTAATTTTCTTCTTCAGTAATCATTACATAGAGCCTAAAGAATTGAAGATTCAAGAAATGGTTAACATATGGGTTTCAGGGGAAGCTTAATGTTAAAATGTTTAACCATTTACATGCCACATCAAAGCTGCTTATTTTTATCCCCTACTTGATTATAACAAAAAAGGGAAGAAGATTCAATGATGATTTGAAACTTGGATTAAGGGGAAGTTTTCATTCGTATATTAACTTCTGGAAGTTTGTGCTTATTTGGTTTTGTCATTTGGCCAAACTAGGGGAAAGATTGTTGGGATATATTGAGTTGATAAGACAAAACATGAATGAAACAAGATGGAAACAAGAAGGACCAAAGTCATCATTATGGGATTCTACAAGATGTAGGAGAAAATGAAGATTTGGTCAAAAAGAGATAAAGATGAAAAGATATCAAGAAAACATTAGATGATTTACTTATTTAATATCTTTTATTAGTTTCCATGTAAACCTTAACCTCCTTATACTATAAAAGGAGGTCCAGGCATATAGTTTTAGTGTGCCAAAAAGTGTGTGTGCACCAAAGCTGTAAAACGTGTTGTGTGTGTGGGTTTACACGTCCCACAAGAGATAGATGCTAGCATGGTGGTGTAGCCCCAAGGATCTTATGATTCCTGTTGATGTAACCATCTTACCATTGATCAGGTAAGATTGGGGCTTGTAGTAGTCATGTATCTTAGGTGATGATGATGAAAAACCTTGTATTAATAACAATGATTCAATGTTTAAATATTCCGCCTTTGTTATTAATTCATCCTAGATCATGTTCTAAACAAACAGGAGCTTAAATGTTCTCCACAAATCTCAGTCTCACCAATTTGTCAATAATTTTTGGGTACTTCAAATTCGAAAAATGTTCACGTGGCACAAGATATTGGGATATGGTGATTTCAGATGGGAATGTTATGATTCTTAGGGTTTACTAAGTAGAAGGACTTGGATAACCTTATTCTCTTGCGTTGGGGCAATTCTGTGATTCGAACCTTAAAGTTGGTTTCGTCAACACACCTGCTTCATTCGTAATCTAGAAGGTGTTGATCTATTGACTGGATCTCGAGGCAACAATCTGTATACTGTCTCTTGGAGATATGATGGCATCCTCTCCTATATGTCTTTTGTCAAAGGGCTTAAAGACTAAGTCCTGGCTATGGCACCGACGTCTATCTCATCTGAAATTTGGTACCATCAACCATTTAGCTAGACACGGTCTTGTTTGCGGTCTCCCTAAGCTAAAATTTGATAAGACCATCTGGTGTTTGTTGTTCGTGTGCAATGGGCAAAGCAAGAAGAAAAAACCTCACAATCCTAAAATCTGAATACCCAACATAGAAAACGCTATCTTTTGCACATGGATCTTTGTGGGGACCCAATTCTTGGTCACATTGTTAATGGAAAGGAATTACTCCTCGTCATTGTTGATGATTACTCTAGATTTACATGGGTAAAGTGCTTAAGGTCAAAAGATGAAGCTCCAGATTTCATAATCAAGTTTCTCAAGATGATCCAAGTGCGGCTTAAAGTACCTGTCCCGATGAATATTGTGAGAAGGTTGGCATCTCTCATGAAACATCTGTAGCTCGCTCTCTACAACAAAATGTAGACACACAAAATCGTTCCATCATACGTCTTCGTCACGACAAAACACCATATGAGCTTTTACATGACAAACCCCCCCCCCCCCCCCCCCCCCCCCCCCCAATCACAGTGCGACCCCCAACCCCCCCCAACCCCCCCACCCCCAACCCCCCCCCCCCAAAACCCACCCCCCCCCCCCCCCCAACCCACCCCCCCACCTCCCCCCCCCCCCCAACCCCCCCCCCCCCCCCCCCCAACCCACCCCAACCCCCCCCCCCCCCCCCCCCCCCCAGAACCCACCCCCCCCCCCATCCCCCCCACCCCCCCCCCCCCCCCCCCCCCCCCCCTCCCGACCTTAATCATTCTCCATGTATTTGGTGCACTTTGTGTTATCCGACAAATGATAGCGAGAATTTGGGAAAGTTACAACCAAGTTACAACCGAAAGCTGATATTGGTATTTTCATTGGGTATGCACCTACAAAGAAAGCATTTCGAATTTACAACTGACGTACCAGACGAATCATTGAAACAATTCATGTAGATTTTGATGAGCTAACAGTTATGGATTCTAAACACAGCAGTTCAGGACCCGCGCTTCATGAAATGATTCCTGCAACAATCAGTTCAAGACTCGTGTCAAACCCTCCTCCTTCAACAATCAGTTCAAGAACTGATTGAAATCTTTTGTTTCAACCACTGTTTGATGAATTACTCAACCCTCCATCTAGTGTTGATCGCCCAACCCCTAAAGTCATTGCTCTAATTGCTGAAGTAGTAGCTCCAGAACCTGCTGCATCAACCAATTCACCTTCCTCAACAACTGTTGACCAAGATGCACCATCACCTAATAACTCTCAAACAACACCCGAAACTTAGTTTCCTGTCATTTCTAATGACGTTGAAGAAGAGAATCATGACTTAGATGTTGCACACATGAATAACGATCCATTCTTTGGTATTTCAATTCCAGAACACAATTCTAAATATTTTTTATCGGATGTTATTCCCACTGTTGTGCACATTGCTGCTCCTAACTCAGAACATGTTAACAAATAGACCAAGGATCATCCTTTAGACAACATCATCGGTGAACTCGAAAGACCTGTTTCCATAAGACTCCAACTCCATGAATGCGCTTTATTTTGTTACTACGATGCTTTTCTCTCGTCAGTTGAACCTAAGACTTATAAAGACGCATTAACTCAATCATGTTGGATTGAAGCAATGCAAGAGGAGTTAAATAAATCTGAGCGTCTTGAAATCTGGGAACTCATTCCTCGTCCAAATAAAGTGATAGTCATTACTTTAAAATGGATTTATAAGGTAAAACTTGATGAAATGGGAGGACATCTGAAAAACAAGGCTAGATTGGTGGCTCGTGGTTACCGTCAAGAAGAGGGAATTGATTTTGAGGAATCTTTTGCTCCAGTGGCTAGACTTGATGCTATTCGAATTTCCCTCGCATATGCTGCTCACATGAATATGATCGTATACCAAATGGATGTTAAGACGACATTCTTGAACGGCATTATGCGCGAAGAAGTTTATGTCAGCCAACCGTATGGGTTTGTGGATAAAGACAATCTGAATCATGGTACAAGCTTAAGAAGGCTCTCTATGGGTTGAAACAAGCTCCTTGCGCGTGGTACGATCTGTTGTTAAAGTTTCTATTTTCTCAGGCATTCTCTAAAGGAACCGTAGATCGCACATTGTTCATTAGAAGACAAGGCAAAGATATTCTCCTGGTACAAATCTATGTTGATGATATAATCTTTGCGTCTACTACACCTGAACTATGTGACCAATTTTCAAAACTAATGTGTTCAAAGTTTAAGATGTCGATGATGGGCAAAATATCATTTTTTTTTCTAGGACTACAGATTTCACAGAGTCTCAGAGGCATCTTTTTAAACAAGTTAAAATATGCTCTTGAATCATTGAAAAAATATGGTATGGAATCTAGTGACCCCGTGGATACTCCCATGGTGGAGAAATCCAAACTAGATGAAGATCCAGAAGGGAAAGCCATTGACCCTACACACTATCGTGGAATGGTTGGCACCCTTATGTATCTTATAGCCAGTAGACCAGACCTTACATTTGCTGTATGCATGTGTGCCCGGTATCAGGCAAAGCCTACCGAAAAGCACTTACATGCTGTAAAAAGAATATTTAAATACCCAAGAGAAACCGTTAATAGGGGACTCTGGTATCCAAAGGATTTTTCTATTGCTCTAACAACTTATGCAGACGCAGATCATGCGGGTTTCCAAGATACTAGACGAAGTACATCTGGAAGTGTGCAATTATTGAGAGACAAAGTTGTTAGTTGGTCATCAAAAAGACAGAAAAGCGCTGCGATATCCAGTACGAAACCTGAATATATAGCCTTATCCGGATGTTGTGCTCAAGTCCTTTGGATGAGATCACAGCTTACCGACTATGGTCTTGGATTATGCTGCAACAATGTTCAGCATTCTCGATCAAAGCATATTGACATCAGATTCTACTTTATTAAAGAACAAGTGGAGAATGGAGTAGTAGAGCTTTACTTTGTCAACACGGAGTATCAGCTAGCGGACATCTTTACTAAATCCCTATGCAAAGAAAGAATTGTATTTCTTATCAACAAGCTGGGAATGCGAAGTTTTACGCCCGAGACACTGAAATAGTTGGCAGATGAAGCTGAAGAATAGTGGTGGTACCTATTCTGATATCCTGTGTATCATATGTATATATTCAAAACCAGAAAAACCAAAAAGATTTTTCATTTTTAGAAAACCTTTATAAAAACAAAATACAAAAATATAAAATATTTAAAACCAAAGAAAAAATTAAAAAATAAGAAAAATATAAAAAGAGGATTTTAAAAAAAACCAAATGGCCCAATCTGCCAAATTAAAAGCCCAACACACTTTTACAAACAAAAAACCCAAACCCTTGTTACTGCCTTAACCCGTTAGTCCTTAAGGATTGTACGTGCAAGACAACACTACACCCTCAGGGACCATTTCTGCCCAATGACCCGAAGTTTAACACTACAAGGACTTATGATGTAATCAACACATATAAAATATAGGGCCAAGTTTTCCAATTCACCAAACTCCTCACCCTGCACCAAAATTATACAGGATAACCTATTTTCTAGCCACTAACCTTTGACACTATTCACCATCTTCCCAAATACACTCACCCCTGCAACTACCCTCTAAAAATGTCACTTTCCCTCACCCCACATCCCACATGGGTGATTGCCACGCTGGCAATCCCCAATTATACCATTGGCCACTAATAAAATGACAAACGATTAATGGTTGAGATTAAAGACTTGGGCTCTACTAAATTTGGATGGCTAGGATCATTTTGGGATCTCTCTCACACAACAAACACATCCTCAATTTGTCTTAGTGAAGAAACACAATGGAAAGAAGACAAAGACCAAGACCTAGACGTTTTATAAATATAGGATTTTGTAAGCCTATTGTGGCATCTAGCTTTTAAACGAATTAGATTTCAGCTATTTACTTGTAGGATTTTTTACCTTATGCACTTTAATTTCCAAATCTTGTAAACTTTTTATTATTAATGAAAATTGGAAGTTTAAGTTAAATTTTGAATTTCTGCTTTTCTCTATTGTTAAAAGCCTCTTATAAGCTACTTTAAGCTCTTCTTCAAACATATAAGCAATCTATTTTCAGTTAAATATAAAGTTCTTAAGAAAATTTTATCAAAAAAAAAGAAAACTAAAAAGATCACCACTCAATTCTGTCAAAGCTTTTGGATGATGAGCTGGAATTGGAAAAGCTTATGGGTTATTTAGATTGCTTATTTTACAAGCTGGGTAGGATTTAGAGCTTATTTAGGATCATTTAATCCTTGTTTTTGCAAGGGATAAGGTATTCTTCATTTTCCTTTTTAGCTTATTTCCTGCTTATTTGCTTATTCATGCTTATTTTGTGCTTATTTATGCTTATAATTGTCTAATGTCAGCTTTAGATGTTAAGTTTTATTTTTAAAACAGTTAGTTTAGTTTCAAATGAATTTGTCCTAAAATAAGTAAAATTAGCTTTTTAGTCTAACTTATCATTAAGTGCTTATAATCTGTTGGGGAGTGCTTATTTATGCTTTTTTGTTTCTAGCTTATAACTTGTCTTTTAAAAGCTTGTCTTAAATCTCTTTATTATAAGTAAAAATGCAAAATCAAATATTTAAAGGGGTGTTTGGGTTAACCACCAAAATGGGTCAAAAATGCTCTTAAAGCCATTTGGGTCATTAGGCCAATTTTGCACAGCCTTAATTGAGTCATTTTAATCAGTCTTAAAGTTTAATATCAAGTTTTAAAGGTTTTAAGCATGTTCTATTAAATCTGTGTTTTAGCATATTTCTCAAACAGCTTAGATTGATATTGTTTAAAATCCTTTTATATCATTGAATCCTTGCATCATTTTTAGTGTAAGATGCAGTAAAAAAGGTTTGTTTTTAAGTTTGCATTTGTCCATTTTAGTATAGTCAAAACTGTCAAGCATTTATTTAGTTTTAAAGATCCTTTTTCAAATAAAAAATTAGATTAGTTAAAGTTATTTTAAATCTCTGATTTTTTGAGCATAAGCTCTTAGGTTGTCAAGCTTCTTCTGTTTCAGCTTATCTTATGTTTTTATAAACTTTTTCCAGCTTAAAATTTGGCTTGCAAAAGCCCATCTTTCAAATAAAAAAAAACAATACTCAGTAGGAGCTGAGTGAGATCAATGACTGATTTAGCATAAGCCTTTTAGACATATGGCGCAGGAGCTTATTTCAAACTCTTTTTTCTTTTCATATATTTGTAGCTTATTGTATAAGTCTTAAGGGCATATAAGCCCTTAAGCCATAAGGATCCATCTTCAGGCTTAAAAATAAGCCCAAAGGTGCCCCCTTGGGCTGTTTTTAGTAGTTTTTGCCCTTAAATGCTTATTTGCTTTTTATGGCTTTTTTGTTTAGTTCTTTTGCTTAATTGTGTTCATTAGTGCTTAATAAGTATTGTCCTTTATCTGTCTATGCTTATTTCCCTTTACCTTTGCTTATTAGTCCTAGATTAAGCCCATAGTTTAAGCCTTAGTGCCCTTAGTATAATTTAGCTTACTGTCTGTTTTATTTGTGCTTTTTCTGGCTTATTTAAGTTTTCATAAAAAGTTGTAGTTAAGAAAAATGCTTATTTTCATCTTATTAAAAAAGTTGTTTTAAAAGTTTTTTTTACAAAAAAATATGGGAGTAGAGAGGTCTCAAGGGTGAGCACAAGGCTCGAACCCGAGACCTCCCCTCTCAACCAAAGCTTTAGCATACACACACTCTACCACCGGCACCAGTAGGGCCATCTGGTAGAGTTGTGTAAGATTTATTATATAAGGGGGTTTTCCCCCATTTGCTTATAAGCCCTTTTGGGCTTATTATCAGCTTATTTCGATAAGCTGTTGGAACCATTTTAATTTTCTTAGGACTAGAATAGTTAGAGGGACTTTTCATAAATTTTTTAGATTTTTATAACTTCGTTTAGTATTTTTAATCATTTAATTTCATTAAAACTGTTTTTAATTCATAATAAATAAAATAAAAGTCAAAAAAATATAATTCTTTTTTAGAAAATTTTCTTTTATCATGTAGGACCTAGGAAAAATAAATTTGCTTTCGTAGGGTCAAAATTTTTGGTAAAGGGTTCCCCGATAAATTTATTACTTGAAAAAAATAATTCAGTACAATGAATGAGAGTGAATCTCACATTTTAAACCGTTACATAAGCAACATACTTCCTTAAAGAAATGCACACATAGCGAAGCTTTTGCGTTTTGAAAGCGGCACAAATTATGAAAAATATTTAGATGTTTATAACATATTTCATATTTCATTATGAGAGTTGTGTCCGGAAAAGGCGTCACGCCTCACGCCTTCCTTAGCGCGTTTTATCACATCTTTTCACGACTAATCTCACGTCACGCCTAAAGTTAACGTCTTTGCCTATTTCGTAACGTGAATGTCATAACGCGTCTTTTAGAACCCTGCTTGTAACTGAGGGTATCATGCTAGTACGACTATCGGACTATGTATATGTTTAGTTACAAATTTGTAAATGTTCCTTAATTCTTACGTTGTATGTCATAAAAACACTAGATACCCGGATTAAATGTGATTATCTGGTAGAATGTGACAATTCATGACAGATTATCTTTTATTTAAAAATTGTATTTTTATAGCCTTATTTTTAGCTTGCCTCCATCCTAAATCTCAAATTGCACCGACTAAGATAAGATAAAGGGACTTGCTTTTTAAATATCAAAAAAAGCTACTAATAGATGCTAAGAAAGAAATGCCTATTAAAACTACTAAAAAAAATGATTAAAAAGCTGACTAATATAGCTGCGGTTTTTGAAGCTGTTTTCGGAGAAAAAAATTTTGCCCCCTATATGGCAAGATCCTGGCTCCGCCACTGGTCATAAAAACACTAGATACCCGGATTAAATGTGATTATCTGGTAGAATGTGACAATTCATGACAGATTATCTTTTATTTTGAGATTATAATTACTACGTACAAAAGATTACGGTTACAAAAATACCAAGTAACATGGTTTTTAAAAAATAAATAAATATAAACATAGATATATACACAACCAGGCCAGCAAGTTGTCCAGTCAGCCAAACACTTTTTCCAATTCTCATATTTGCTTCGCTTTTTCTTGGTTACCTGGCTTTTTGATTCGATATTACGAACTGACTAATTTTTGAATAATTATTTTTTTTAATAGTTTGAAGTCAGCTCAGATGAACTTTCGTGACCCGAAAGATATTTTTCTCCCTGTTTATTCAAACACTTTTTTCATGCCTCATATTTGCTTCTTTTTACCCTCGTATTTGCTTTTACACATGCACTTCACCTTTCTTTTTACATTGGAATATATTTTTATTTATGCTTCAACTCGTGTCGGATATTTAATGACAATTCTACCCCGTCCTTCAAATTTTTTTAAAAGTATACAAATCACAACTTATATATCTTATTATTAGCTTAAAAATTATATTATCCTAGACTAATGTAAAATGTTGAACTTTTTTTTTTTGAACGGCAAAGATGAAATATATATAAAAAGAGACTAGCAAGACGCTAGAAACTTAAAGTACAATAGAGTCAACAAAAAGAATTACATAACATCAAAAAATGACAAAGATGAAATATATGTAAAATGTTGAACTTATCTGCTGCTAAATTTACTTAACTTCTTTAATTTCGTTCTTGCTTAAAAGCCTTCAATTCAAAAGTGTTAATCAACGATCAATCATAAAATTTAAGACAAATTTCGTGTTTATTTCGCATTTATAATAGAAATTGTAGCTATTATAAGGACACAACATAATAATCAAACTTAAGGCCTTTATATTTAACGTGTAATGCACACCAAAAGGCCTATAGTGATTATCATGTTACGGGTATGTTTGACAAAAATAACCGTTATTGAAACTAAAGTTGAAGCTGTAGATGGAGATGAAATTTATAAAAAGATATTATTTTAATATGCTGCATAGAGTATCATTTAATTTTCAGATATTATGAAAAATTATTTTATTTATAATCACTTATAAGTTATATTTGCCAACTAAAGATCTTTATTTTTTTAAAAATAAACATAATCTCCCAACAATCTCGTGCGTCAAAAATATATGAGAGACGTGTGTGATAAAGTTGTTATGATAGAATGTGAGGAGACGTTTAAGCTTGTCTTTGGGCTTATGGCCTAATGTGTTTTCGACTAATATTTCATAAACTCATTTTTTTTCTTCAGTTGTGTTTGTTTCGGCTTACATGTGGGTTTATAAGTTTATTTGATTTCGGCTTATATAACATAAACCTTGATTCTCCGGCTTATTTTAAGACTTGCAGTCTTACATAAGTTTATTACGACATGATAAACTTATATAAGCCCATAAGTCTCAATATAAGCCACAAAATTGAAGATTATGTTATATAAGCCAAAATCAAATAAGTTCAAAAGCCTACATATAAGCCGAAACAAACACCCCCTTCATATAACCAAGTAAAAGCAGTTGACATATGATATTGTATGGTGTAATGGAGTAGTTTTTAATAGTAATAATGTAATCAAGTAAAAGCAGTTGATGAGTTTGCCAATTGTCATTCCTTTTTGAGAATAAGATTCGATTCATGCCTTAACAACTAACAACTGTTTTTGTGGTGTTGTTGGCTGTTTTGCCTGCTCACATGATTTTAGGTAGACTTACTTTTATAATTATGGATTCATGCTTTATGTCAGAACTTACAAGTAAATCTAACCCATAAAAATGATGAATAAGTGGTTACAAGCAATGTTATAAATAGTGTGAGGCGTGGCATGTAGGCATGACCAAGTCTCACGCCTTTGCAAGCTATGACGTTTTTAAGTCGTGACTTAAAGCGGCACAAAATATAAAAATATTATAAATTTATATATTTATATCATATTACAAATATATTGAGTTTACAAAAAGTGTCATACATAAGGAATAAAGTCAAGAAACTATCTTTGCATGTAATCTTTTTCATTTCTATATAAAAATATGATTTTTATCGCGTCTTATCACGTTTTTTTCACTCCTCATCTCACGCCAAGCCTTAAGCCCAAGCCTTGGTCTATTGCGTGGCGTGGAGGTCACGCCTCGCGCCTTTGCGCGCCTTTTAGAACCATTTGAAAAATAAGTTCGAGGCCATTGCATCGCTCACCATGTCTTAGACAAATTTTAAAGACCATTGTGTCATTTACAATGTCTTAGAAAAGTTTAATATTTATATACAACTTCCAAATAAGTAAATAGAGGAATATACGTAAGGCGAACATAAACCGCGAAGAAAAGATAACCACAAGGAAAAGATAACTACAAAGAAAAGATAACCACAGAAAAAAGATAACCGCAGAGAAAAAATAACCACAGAGAAAAGATAATCGCAGAGAAAAGATAACCACAGAGAAAAGATAACCGCAGAGAAAAGATAACCACAGAGAAAAGACAAGCGTAAGCTCATAGCAAAAACACGTATAAGGCACACATAAAAGCACATAAGGATCACATATTGGTTATAGACCAGACCTAGATATTCTACCTGGTTCTCTATAACCTTGGCTCTGATACCAATTTGTCACACCCCAGACGGGGCTTGGACGTAATACGTGTCCGGAGGCTTGACTTCATCATACTTCGAACACAAGGCACGAGATAACGACCTCTAATGGATGTTTTGAAAATCATAACTCGTTGCATTATTTAAAAAAAATAGATTGCGTAAGCGAAATTTAGTTTAAAAAGATTGCGTAAGCGAAATTTATGTTTTCAAAAGACAACGAGTATGATAATTTGATAAGTCTTGAAATAGGGTATCATATTGCACGTAGACTCCACATAGCACATCAGAGAAGTCCAAAGCTAAGTACCTGAGAAAAACATGCTAAAACAGTCAACATAAAGTTGGTGAATTCATAGGTTTAAGTAAAACATTTATGAGGATAAAAAACGTTTAGTGAATACTGCCTTACTCAAGGTATTATGAAAAGCATTTAGCAATTTGAAACGTTTAACGAAAGTAGTGTGGACCACAAGTTATACAACGTATGTGACAGTTATAACAAATACAACTTCACATAAAAGTATTTACTGTTGCACTAAGCTCATGATACCGAGACTAAATGGAAGCATACAAAGTGCTTAAATAAACTTGCCCTAACGGGTGCCAACATGGCGCTTCACCGTATCACTCAACATGGTATACGTCCGCTGATCATGTAAGCGCTACTTACACGGACGGGGGTGATTAGTCCCAATAGATCTATCTACAACACTCGCGCTCACTTAATCAACCTAGTCGGTCATAGGTAATTAACGGTTCATGATAACCCGGGCATACAAGTTTCAACATTTACTTAGGAAACACGTAAACAAGAGACGATAACTGAAAACACTTGTG
>BQNB010073069.1:0-32229 GCA_026074375.1 Tanacetum coccineum
CCTCACATGAAGCTCCCTAGTAACGTGATACGATAAGATTTTAAGTTTCTTCAAAAGGTAGTCGATGATAAATTACGTTAAATATGTAACGTAATTGTTTTATAATGCGCCGATCGATGATTAATAACGATTAATGTGTTGGGTTTTAATAAAATCAGGTATTATAATATTAATATATATTTTTATAATTTATATAAAAATAGTATATTTTATATTTTTAAGTTTGCAAAAATGGCAAGATATACCCTTGGTTTATAAACTTTTACAAGTTTAGTCCTTTTTATATAAAGTATATATAAATTAAACCTTTAACTTTAAAACTTGGCAAAATAGGTCCTTATAGTTATAACTTTATAATAATGACATTTTCAGCCCCTCAAGTTATAAATTTCAGAAAGTTACGATATATACCCCTATGCAGGAAAACATTTGCAAATCAAGTCTAAAAAGTCATGCAAGCTTATTTTAAGGTTTCAAATGATATTTGCAGGTTATAGCTTAGAAAAATGATTCGTTAGCTAGAAAATCAAAACGGGTCGTTTTTAGGGTTTTAACCAAAAAACGCATGGGTTTGAGGATTCAAGGCTTCAAACAAGAGTTTACATATGATCTTAAGAGTATTATGAACATTCTAATACATATTATAAGCTTATTGAACAAGATTTTGAGCTTACTTGAGCTAAAATGGGTCGAAATGGGGTTTTGGGTTCGTACGCCTAGTAACAACTTCAAGGGTTCTTTTCTCTTGATTCTTGGCTTTTATTCTGAGCTTAGGGACTTCACTTGATCCTCCTTGATCTGATTTAAGACTCTATTGTTGTATTTGATGAGTTTTGAGGTGTGTTTGAATGGTTTCTTGGATTCGGCTATATACAGGGGTGAAACAAGCCTTAGTGCCCAAGTTTACTTGATGTTATGGATCTAGGGATGTAGATTAGTGACCAATTAAGCCTAGTGGTGAGTCTTGAGAGCTAGGAACTAGATATGAAAGGTGTAAGGGTTTAGCATAGTTTCGGTTAACAAAGAGGTGACAAGGAGGTGATTTTACAACTTGGTGGCCAAGGGAGGTGAATAAGGTGCTTGTAAGGTGCTAGGGTGGCTTCTAGGTGATGTCATGGTGATGCAAGGAAGGTGCTTGAGGTGCTTGATAGCTTAAAAATGGGTAAAAAGGGTGACGGGTTAGTTTAGGGTTCGGCTTAGGATTTAGGGTTTTGAATTCGAGTTAGGGTTAGGTTTTAAGATAGATTAAGGTTTAGGATTAGTGTTAGGATTATGGTTTAGGGTTTAGGATTAAGGTTTAGGGCTTAGTTTTAAGGTTTAAGGTTTAGTTTTAGGTTTAAAGTAAAATTAGGGTTTTAGGGTTTCGTGTAGGGTTTAGGGTTTTAAATTAAGGTTTTAGAATGACTTAGGGCTTAAGTTTATGGTTTAGAAGTCATGCATTAAGTTCTTGTACCTTGTGTTAAAGTTGTATTAAGAAATCTAGAGTGGTTTAGGAGGTAAAATGACCTAGTTTGACTTTCTTGCATTATTGACTTGTACTTTGAGCTTTAATGTGTTGTACATTGACTTGGAAGGAAAATATAATTCAAATGTTGTCCATTGTACACTTGTACACATGGTTGATAGGCTTGCAATTACATATAATTAAGGTTTAGATGTAAACGTTAACGTTTAATGCTTGTTTTGATATAACATTTTGAAAAGTATGTTAAATGAATAATGTACTTGGTAAAAATGATATTAAGATATATACTTGACATAGTAGGATGTTTACATGATATAAACATAGATATAGATGGCATTGGTAGAGGTTGCGTGAGCTCGTTTACTTTAGAGATGCAAGTTACGTTGCATAATGAGATAAAGCAAAAATTTCCCTGTAAAAAGGTGATATATATATATATATATATATATATATATATATATATATATAATAGATGGATATTACAGTGCATCTAATTTAATAGATGAATAATTATATTGATGAAAAATACGGGTTGTTATATGATGTTAATGTCAGCAATATGTTTGGGCAAACTAAATTAAAGAGGTAGGAGTAATACCAATAATGCAACTGTAGTCAGTAATATATATATATATATATATATATGAAATAATCAAAAGCATTGTATGAATGAAACTTTGGTTACTAATCTGTCATCTGTGTATCAAAGAATCACAAGCATTGTATGTGAGACAATAAAAACCCAAATAGATACATGCAAATGAAAGAAATAAGAAGGGACATAATGACACGATGTTTTCAAAGCCCACGCCCATGAATATGAAACCCAAAAAACCCCAACAAAGGTCATAGCAAAAGACAAATGTATGAATGTAAAATACCTGAACCTTATGAAAAGTGAAAGTGAGGAACAAACCTGGTAAGCGCGGCAAGACAACTATGGAAAAGCTAAACAACTGCAAAACATATGTAAACGTAGTTAGTGTACGTGCGAAGCACACCTGAAGGAAAAGAAAAAGAACCCAATAAAAACAAAAGAAACAATAGAGAAATCGTAGCCATTAAATTAAGGTAAATCACCAACGGATTAAGTGAAGTATGACAGTCAGCAAGAGTGGGCGAAAAGTTAAAAACTGTTAAAGTTGTATTGGCTTAGATTTATTGACGTTGTGGCCGTGCTCGTGGAGGTTGATGAGGTGAGCAATTCTCACACTCCGCCATCCTTCCACTATCCACCGATAACAGAACATAGTTGAAGGATCATCACAACCAAGTAAAATGAGATCGCAGCCTGTACAAAACATATGAACACAGTTTATAAATACATTCAATGGTTACCGAAGTCAAGTTACTTAGCCAAGATACGCTCGTTGTAACAATTATCTAGGTCATGTTACCCCAACAAAATATCGGCATTGGTATATTATGGCCACTAATATACAACTTCAACTGGTTGGTATGAAGTAGGAAAGGTGGAAAAGCTTTTGTAGCACCGTTTTGGGCCCGACCGAATTAACATGGCAAGAATGTCAGCCCAAAAAATAAACCTGATCCGACACATTGAAACCAAATAAAGTATAAGGCGCATGTCTGCAAATATAGAAGAAAACCGAAACACCAGTCATGGCTGCAACCATAATCCTGGTCAAGTTACCTCGCCAAGATACCTTGCTTGCAACAATAATCCGGTTCAGGTAACCCCGGCAAAATACCAGGGTTCCATTGGTGTGTTATGGCCGCTAAACATATAAAAACAAACACTATAATTATAAATACTATCATTTGAGGCAACAAACGGCGTCGTATTGTTTCACTGGGTTCGTCATCATTCCTGAACAAATAAACAACCAAATAAGATATAACTTGGAACCGGTGACCTTACGCATCTGAAATCATTAAAAACAACATATTTTTTTGTTTGATTTCATTTTCAATTAAGACTGAATGTAATGGTAAGGTCGACCTTCGGTCGGTCGTCCCATGTGGAAGCAACTAAGGTCGGTCGTCCCATTACCTCGACCGAACTAGACTAGTCCCCCCAACCTTTGCAATTGTTTGGGTCGTGTAGAAGACCGAGTAAATGAAGCCGTTTCCTATAAAAAAAATTATCCCTTTATTTTCTATAAAACCCAACATCTTCTTTCCTATTTTCACACACATATACACTTTTTATCAAAAACACACACTACAAACAATATGTCTCAAATTAATTCCGAGTGTTTATTTTTCGATGATACGGATGATGAAACGGAAGTGAATAGTTTACTCTCCGGTTTTTTAATAGACGCTGCTTTGGTTATTCAAGCATCTACTCCTACAATCCAAAAATACCAACGAAGCTATATGCCTAGAGATCGTTACGGTGCTCATGACCGTCTAGTGCTAGCTTACTTTGCTAAAAAACCATTTTACAACGCCTATTTATTTCGTAAACGATTCCGAATGAACCGATCGCTGTTCACCCGCATTGTTCGAGATTTGTCTGCTAACTGCCCTTATTTTCAAGAAGGGTGTGATGCTGTTGGAAAAGCTGGCATCTCTGCTTTAGTGAAGTGTACCTCCGCGATTCGCCAACTAGCATACGCTGCTGTTCCAGATTCTCTAGACGAATATTTACAAATCGGTGAAAAAACTTCTCGTGATTGTTTGATGCATTTCTGTAACGGGGTTATAGAGTTATATGGCGAGGAGTATTTGCGAAGGCCTACGCAAACTGACGTCGAAAAACTCTACGCTTTTCACGAGAACAAACATGGGTTTCCTGGTATGATAGGCAGCATAGACTGTACAAAATGGCCGTGGGCTCAATGTCCACAAGCATATCGTGCTCAATTCAGTAGGGGTGATTCCGGGTCAGAGCCATTCATTTTGTTAGAAGCGGTTGCCTCACAAGATTTATGGATTTGGCACGCCTTCTTTGGTGTTGCAGGTTCGAACAATGACGTTAACGTTTTACGTCAATCCCCTGTTTTAAATGATCTTAAAGTAGGAAAAGCACCAGAGGTTCCATTCGTGGCTAACGACGTGACTTATAAATGGGGATATTATCTTACTGACGGGATATATCCAGAATGGGCTGTGCTTATGAAGTCTATTTCGCAGCCAGGGTCAAATGATGTGAAGCGAATAAGATATAAGCAAGCGCATGAAGCAGCAAGAAAAGATGTGGAACGAGCGTTTGGCGTGCTAAAGAAAAAATGGGCTATCGTAAGAACTCCTGCACGGTCTAGGAGTCTTAAAAGGATTACGCATTTGATGTACACTTGCATCATATTACATAATATGATTCGCAAAGAAAAAGGAAAGGCAATCTCTCCCGACTTTTATCCGGAGGAACAACATCGTGAAGATGATCCCGTAAGATCGGCACAAGATAGGCTACGAGTTATCAGAGAAATACACGACGAAGAAACTCATCTTAATCTTAAAGCCGATCTAGTGGAACACATTTGACATCGAACAAATGCAAACTAATTTACTGTAATTTTTTATTTTCCGTAATTTTTTTTCCGTCTTTTCTTCCGTGTATTTTTATTTTCGTATTTTAGTTTGTAATGTTTAATTATTAATGTAATGTTTTTTAAAAAAAAAAATTTGTTCGGTCGCCTGTGCGGTCACCACTACGGGTGTTTGGTCACTGTGTGGTCTAGGAGAGAGAAAGCTGAGTTGGCGCTGACGTGACGGTGTCCTCTGCGGTCACCACTACATTTAGCCATGGGCTATGCACAAAACATATATCACCAATGGCGGTTGGTTGTTGTTAAAGAATAAATCACACTTTCAATCACTATCAGCACAACCATTTATCTTCATCATACCCAAACAACAAATTTTTTATATATATCCTATTGTACCTATCTTGTATTCCATCGCATACCATACAACCCTAACCAATTCAGAATCTATGTTCTTGATTTGTGTTGTGTTGTTGTTTGTTGTGAATATTTTTTACTCTCGATTTGATTACTGTGCCGTGGGTTGCATCGTGGGCTGCGTTGTTTATTGATTTGATCTTCACAGAAAACAATAACAAATAGGTTGCTTTGTGGGCTATCATTAATTTGCTTTTGTTGAATTAGCAAAAAAAGATTTATTTCGAAATAAATGATTTTTGAACCTTCTTAATGGACCTTTTCTGTTCTTGTTTGATTGTGAGGGGTCATAAGTTAAAAGGGGATTTTATTACTCCCTCCGTCCCATATTAAGTGTCCATTTTTGACATTTTGAATTCTTTTTTCATAAACTTTGACCGTAAATATTTTTATTTATGTTATATAATGCTTACTGAAAATTATACCAATGAAAAATACATTCGAAACTCTATCCATTCATATATTTTGCATTGAGTATCATATAACATAAGAAGAAATAATTAAGGTCAAAGTTGAAGAAAAAAGACTTTAAAAAGTCAAAAATGTACACTTAATATGGGACGGAGGGAGTAGTTTGGATAGCATATCTCAGTTGTCATTTGGCCTCCTAAACATGCTATCAAGGGCTGTTTAGATAGCTTATTTCAGATGCCCTTTAGGTGTCTTGAGACGTTACTATGGGCTATTTGGATCACATTAATAAGGGTTGTTTGGATAGTCTATTTCAGCAGTTACTTGGCTTCTGAAACATGTTATTAAGGGCTCTTTGGATTTATAGAATAGGTATGAGCGCAACTAAACAAACCCCATAAGCCCAATAAAGTAACTTCCTTCCTATCCCATCGAAATCCAAATTAATAAGTTAATGCTCTTACCGGCTCAATTTCATATTCATAGTCGGCATCCACAGTTCGATGTTCTACAACTTCACGTTCTTCTAATGCACATTGAGCCGCGATTTCCTCCAAACATACAAATAAATTTCAATCAGTAACAATAAAAAATAAGTTGTGGTATCAGATTCCAAGTCCAAACCTGTCTTTTTGTGTGTGCAAGAAACTATGGAGCTGCTTCTTGGCGTCAACGCTTTTCTTCAAGGCGTCTCAGCTGAGCTGATTGGTTGATACATTTCTTACCTGCTAAAAATAATCAGAAATTAAACAATATACGTTTCAGGATGTATAATAATAATACAAACTTGGTAAAAAAATGATCAAACTTAAGCCTGAATACGCGTTTTGGTCAAAAAATTTATACGTCATGGACAATACCAACCTGGACCGTGCAAAGATCAGTACCAACCTGGCCCGTGAAAAGAAATACACGGTTTCACTTATTACCAAACATGTCTGGTTTGACTACTTTAATAGAATATATATTTGCTTTTTAGATGAAAATACGAACACTTTTTTGTAAAACAATAGGGGTTGACAGTTGTTACCATCAATGTTTATGACATAATTATTAGAAAATATTTTTGCAAAACTTTCAACTCTTTAACCTTTATTTAGTTGATGTCCTCAAATCTTTTGGGTTCGGAGTTAAATGGCGATCTTGGATTGCAGGTAGCCTTTCATCGGGGATGGCATCCATTCTTGTTAATGGAAGTCCAACTTCCGAATTCCAATTTCATTGTGGCTTAAAACAAGGAGATCCTTTGGCTCCATATCTCTTTATTCTTGTCATGGAATCTCTCCATTTATCGGTATCTAGAGCAATTGAGGCAGGATTTTTTTCAGGTATTAAAATTGATCCAAATCTTTCGATTTCTCATCTCTTTTATGCGGATGATGCGGTTTTCATTGGTGAGTGGTCGGAGGGTAATTTACGAGGAATCACGCAAATGCTTCACTGTTTTTCGTTGGTTTCGGGCTTAAAGATTAACCTTCATAAAAGCCAATTGCTAGGAGTGGGTGTAGCAAGTGATCGGATTATAGATGCGGCTGGTTCTATTGGTTGTTCCATCATGAAAGCTCCCTTCAAATATTTAGGGGTCATGGTGGGAGGTAATATGTCTAAGATTAATGCCTGGGATAAAACGGTTGCTAAGGTTAAAAGTCGGCTTTCAAAATGGAAGCTCAATACTCTCTCCATAGGAGGTCGTTTCACTTTACTTAAGTCGGTGTTGGGCTCTACCCCGATTTATTCCATGTCTCTATACAAGGTTCCGAAGTCTGTCTTATGTGAGTTGGAATCTATTCGTCGCAATTTTTTCAATGGTTCCCAAGGTAATGACAAGAAGATTTCATGGATTAAGTGGTCTAAAGTGCTCGCATCTAAAAGATTTGGAGGGTTAGGAGTTTTTAGCTTTTTTGCGTTAAATCGAGCGCTTCTTTTCAAATGGGTGTGGAGATTTATTTCTCAAGAAAAGTCTTTGTGGTATCGATGCATATCAGCTATGTTTGGTAACAGTATGCAGCCTCGATGTCCATTTCACTTCTCGAATTGGATGGCTATTATTCGGGAAGTCTATGCTTTAAAAAATCAAGGAGTTGATTTTCTTTCTCATTGTAAGCTGCGTGTAGGATCAGGTATGCGTACTCTTTTCTGGAAGGATATTTGGTTAGGCGACACTCCGTTTTGCATGCTTTTTCCTCGTTTGTATGCTTTGGACAATAGTAAGGATTGTACTGTTGCTTCTAAGTTGCAAGGTGACTTAGCCCATTCTTTTCGCCGTCCTGTTCGGGGAGGTGTTGAAGCTGACCAATTAGATAACATTATGGAGATGGTTCAGTCGAAGGTCCTTTCTGATATTGATGATAGATGGATTTGGGATTTGAACGGGGAAGGGGTTTTTAAGGTTAAAGATGCCCTGACCTCTGTAGCCACGAGATGGATCAAGACTGTTCCTATTAAGGTAAACATTTTTGCTTGGAAAATGTTCCTTGACCGTATCCCCACTCGTTCTAATCTGGTCAGACGCGGTGTTATGGTGTCATCTACGCTCTGCTCAGTTTGCAATACTTCGGTTGAAAATTCTTCGCATTTGTTCTTTTGCTGTGATGTGGCCATTTCGGTTTCTCGCCTCATTTGTCGTTGGTGGAACCTGCATTGGTCTCCTTGTGGTTCTTATTCGGAGTGGTTGGAGTGGTTTAAATCTATCCGGTTGGGCTCCAAGTGTAAACGGATCATGGAAGGCGTTTTTTACGTGTCTTGGTGGTGTTTGTGGAACTTTCGTAATAATCTCCTCTTTGCTGCTCAAAAGCCTCGTAAAGATGTCTTGTTTGATGATATTGTGTCTCGTTCGTTTACATGGAGTCGTTTTAGAAGTAAACTTACGTTTAGTTGGGATAGTTGGTTACAACATCCGTATTTAATTGCTTTGTAATTTCTCTAGCTCCTTGCTAGTTTTTTCAATAAAAGTTGCCGTTCAAAAAAAAAAGCAGTAGCTTTTAAAAGTTAAAAGTCATGATGAGCATTACAAAAAGATCAAAGTGTGTTTTGGTGCAACAAATGTTTGTATGTAATGCAAGACAAAATTGACGGCCATTATGGCCCAGATAGGTCCCAACCCTACGACCCCATGATGCTTGGCCCACCTGTGATGAGACTCAACATGGATGTCCACATGCTCCTTCATATGGAATCCCATTCATTTCGTTTCAAATTTTTCATTTTCTCCATTTTGCCCACAAAATTACTTTTGCAATAAATATGTATCGCGGTTTGCATAAAATGTACAACAATATACAATATCATATCCATCATCATGTTTCTAGCATAACGTTAGTATGAGATTAGAGTTGGCAAAATGGTTGGGTTGGGTCATGGGTCTTAGATGAGTTTGGTTTTAGATGGGTTGGAGCTAGATGGGTCTTTTAGGAGGATGAGTCTAGATGAGTTTGGACCTACATGAGTTTGGATTTAGATGGGTAAATATTTTTAGGTGATGAGTCTAGTTGGGTCTTCTTTAATATTTATAGATGGGTTTTGTTGGGTATAACATTTTTCATCCGTTTTTGACGTTTTTATACGTTTTCGACCGATTTCGACAAATTTTCGTCCGTTTTCGAACGTTTTTGACTGTTTTCGACCGTTATCGTCCGTTTTTGACCGATTTCGACCGATTGCGACCCTTTTCAACTTTTTTCGACCGTTTTGACCGTTTTTGTCCGTTATCGACCATTATCATTCGTTTTTTCACGTTCTCGTACGTTTTCAAGTTGTTTTGAATGGTTTTGAACGTTTTCGTCTGTTTTTAAACGTTTTTGTCCATTTTTGTACGATTTTGTTCGTTTACATACGTCCTTCTACGTTCTTCGTTTTCCTACGTTTCGTTTGTTTTTCGTGCATTTTGTACGATTTTATATGTCTTCATACGCTTTTATACATTTTTATAAAAAGTACTAAAACGTATAAAAACGGACAAAACATTTGAAATCGTTCAAAAACGTAGTTAAGCGTAGAAAAACGTAAAAAACGAACGAAACGAACGAAAATGGATGAAAATTTAGAAAAACGTAAGAATACGTACAAAAAGGTAAGGAAACGGAGGAAAACGGACGAGAACGTAAGAAAATGAATAAAACGTACGAAAACAGAAGAAAATATAAGAAAACGGACAACAACGTATAATAACATTGAACAACGGACAAAAAAGGTTTAAACCATTCAAAAATGGTCAAAATCGGTCGAAAACGGTCGAAACCGGTCGATATCGGCCGAAAACGGTTGAAATCAGTCAAAAACGGTTAAAAACGACCAAAATCGGTCGAAAACGGATGAAAATGCTATACCCAACAAGACCCATCTATAAATATTAATGAAGACCCAACCAGACTCATCCTTTAAAAATATTTACCCAACTAGACTCATCTATAATATTAAGGGAAAATGATAGACCTATCTAGACACATCTATAAATTTAAGAGAGGTCCATCTAGACCCATCTATAATATTAAGGGAAAAATGTTAGACCCGTCTAGACCCATCTATAAATTTTTAAAAGACCCATTCTTTAAAAATATTTAACCAACTAGACTCAAATTTAACCAATGGGTCTAAAATTGCACCTCTATATGAGATGTTACCCAATCAATAATTGTTGATAAAAGTCCCATAGAATAGAAGAAAGTCACATCCTTAAACTAAAGCCTTCATGTTACGAAACAAGTCAAGACGTCGTCTTTAGACGTGGCGTGTAATAAAGCGTGATAAGACGTGATATAGCGCGCTATAGCGTAAGGCGTGACACCTTTTTTTGAAACTTTTAAGAGATTTTTTTTTTAATTTTTTAAAGATATTTATTGGACTTAAGCTTATTTACAAGTATATATAATTTGGGTTGCATAAGATTCGGGCTTAGTAACTCTATAACTCAATTTTAAGCCTAGTAGCTAACTACTATTGACCACTCAATAAATATTTTTTGCCGCTTTGAGTCACGCCTTAAAAACGCTATGACGCAACGCCTCACGCTAAAGCTTGAGGCTTAGCTATGACGCTACGTCACGCTTCACGCTATTTATAACCTTGGATACGATTGATTGATTGATAGTGTTGTAAACGAATCAGACGAATACAAATGTAGGTTTGATCGTATTTGTTCGTTTAAATTTAGCCGGACAAATAAATGTAACGAAATTTCTTTTGTGATGTGGTGGCTTCTATGAAATTTTCGTAATAAGAAGATGTTCGAGGCCAAGCCCAAATCTAAGGAGACGTTTTTTGATGAGATTATTTGTAGTTCTTATTACTGGTGTCGGTATAGATGCAATACTTTGTTTAGCTGGGACGATTGGTATAAAAACCCGTCTCTTATTTCTTTGTAATTTCTAGCTCCTTGCTAGTATTTCTTAATAAAAGTCGCCGTTCAAAAAAAAATGTAACGAAATTTCTTATTCATGTTCGTTCGTTAACAAATAAGATTGTTCATGCTCGTTCATTAAGGTGTTAAACGAACGAAAATAAATGAACGTATAAAAATAAACACAAAATATCCAGAATTTTGTAACCTTTCTTTTTTGTGTGTTCATGAAGAATGTGTTATATAAATACATATGATATGGACATAAACAAATAAACAAACATAAACGAATGTATAACCGAATGTTCACAAACGTAAATGAATGAGCGAATCTTGTGTTCATGTTCGTTCATTTAATTAAACGAACACATAGTTTTGTCCATGTGTGTTCAATTGATAAATAAACGATCATTAATGAACTTTTAATCGAACAGTTCATTAAATGTCAACTGAACGTTCGATTCGATTACTAGCTTATTGATTGGAGGATGAGTAGGGTATCGTATATAACTATATATGGAGCAACTTCCAAAAGTGGACGCTTATTCGAGAATACTTTTACTTTCTAGTAAAAAAATCTCATTTTCGAAAATGGTTTTGATAGATTACTAAATATGCCATTTTATAGAAATTTTAACATGTGTTAAAATTTAGTGATAGTTTTTTTTGCTAGACTAAAATTAAATTTTACTAGACCGAGATGATGTTTTCCTAAACCAGTTTTGTGTTATTGAAAAAGTAGGACTCACAGTTGACCTTTTGGACACATAAATCTCGCTTTTTATCACTTCTTTCTAGCAAAAACATCACCCGTCTGTTAGACACGTGTCAAAAAATTCTATGCAACGGCACAGTTTAGTGGTGTATCAAAACTAATTTTAAAACTGAGATTTTTTTAATAGAATTGAATCCGTTATGAAAAAAATGTCTGTTTTTGAAATTTTCTTTGTATTTTTTTTTTACCAAAAGCTTTTTAACAAGGATGGCCAGTAAAGTTATGGAGTAGCATTAGAGTAAATCTCAAAATTCATCCATGTAATTTACACATAATCGCACATCTCGTCCTTTTTACAAGGTAAGTATGTTTTTGGTCACTCATCTGTCAATTTTCGCGTGTTTCATTCTTTCCATTGACGTGTATTCTGTTACTCACCCTCATGTGCATAAAACGTGATGGAAATTTAGTTATTTTGACAATCTTTATCTTCGACCATATATTATACTTGAAGAATTTTTATCTTCTAAAAACAAAATCAAAATCAAAAGTATTTGTATATTTAAAAGAATAGAACATGAAGAGAAACATAAAACAAATACTAATCTACAACGATGAAAGTTTCATAGGGCCAAACGCCTTAACCGATATTGGGGATCGACTTTGAGGCAAAGGTTGCACAAAAAAAAGTCTTTACGGGTGCCAACAACTACCAAAAATCTAACCACACAAACAATAAACTTTTAAACCGAACTTGACCTTTTATTTGGTAGTTCTTAGAAACTAAAATCCAGAGGTCGTTCTAAGAGCAGTGATTTTAGTGAAGATGACAAATAAGGGAATTAAATGAAAAATTTAATTTAAAGTAAATTGACAGATTGTGAAAGAAAACAAAAGATGAGACCAGAGAAAGAAGACATGCTACCCATTGATATTTTTTTTTTTTGGGAACGGCTGATTTTATTAGAAACAAAATAGCAAGGAGCTAGATTACAAAACAATAATTTAGGGGTTTTGAGCCATTCGTTCCATCGAAGAGGCTTTAGATCTTAATTTTCACCAATTAAAAAGAACTAGCTAATGAACATTATCATTAAGCACGATTCGAATGGTTTTCTCTCGTCAAATAGGTGCTCTGTTTCGATAGATCCAAACGTTACCACCAAATGGAATGCCAAACTCCTAGTCGAAATCATTTTTGGAGTTTGGATCCATACGATTGAAACAAAGCAAGCTTTTCCATTTGCATATGAGTTCAAGTTTGGTGATCCAAATTCCACCAGCTCAAAACCTTATTAGCAACTGTACCGAACAATCCAACTAAAGAACAAATGGGTCGCTTCGATTCTAATAGCATTATTACAAATGGGACACGGAACATTTCCTAATGTCAATACTCTACGATGAAATGTTGAAACCAGGGTAGGTAAAGGCATTTCGGTCTTGATTTTCCAGGACAACAAAAGAACGTTGATTTTATAGGGACACACTTTACCCATCTAGTTTTATTCTCTCCAATATTAGGGAAGGCATATCTCATCTGATACGTCTACGAGCAGGAATGAAGGCACCGATAAAATATACCTCGTACTCTCAAGATTCCAATTAACTGTCGAGCGAAGGCACGATAGTGACAGAACGAAACAATTTCTACCAAGCTGTCTCGATTTGATTTTGCTCGATACCCCCCTCTAGGAATTCGACGGAATGAGCGGACCAAAATCGTCTGTTCGCCTATCTTGGCACTAACTGTAACATACTTTGAGGATCATAAGCGCGTATAATTGGAAAAAATGTCTTTAATAATGCCCTAATATGCCAATTGATCCAACAGAATTTGGGTGGTGACTCCCCGTTTCCCATGTATGAGCAGATAATCAAAAATTCGTACATACTTTTCTTTGGATGAGATCGAAACTTTCACTCAAAATCGACACGCAAACATGATTTGCCAGTAAAAGTCCATTCCGAATGAATTTTTCCACCCACACCGTGAATAGCCACAATTACTTTAGTCCAAAGAGTCTTTTTTGCGATCTGAGAAACTTCCAAAACCACTTCTCATACAAGCTATATTTAACGCAATTAAAGCTAGACACACCTAGCCCGCCTCGTTTTTTGTTTCAAAACATTGTTTCCATTATACCAGAAGCCTTTTTAATACCCGAATCATGGCTATTAAAAAATGACGTCTAATAAGGGACTCCAAGATATTGAAGCACTTTGGAAGGAACTTTGAAAATAGAAATGTGAAAGACTGGTATAGATCCTAAAAACGATTTCATAACAAAGTTAAAAGACCACCAATAGATAAAGTTTTGGATTTCATTTGGAAAGCGAGACTTCACTTTTTCAAACTATCTACTTGCCATGCTTGAACACGTGTCATGAACCTACCACTCTAGTCCCAAGATAGTAGAAAGGACACTTGAGAACGAGACATCCTAAACTTTGCAAGCGCCGCTTGGATGACCTGAGCACTTTCCACAATTAATTCCCCATTATCTTACTTTTGTTTTCAAGTTAATTCTTAGGCCCCGAAGCCTATGATAAAAAGCATTTCAAAAAGTGTGAATCAAAGTGGAGATTATTACCGTCATCCACTCCACCTAAGAAAATGAGCATCATCTGCATAGAACATTTGCGAAAGGACATAAAGATGATAATAAACACAAATACCTTTAAACATCCTCCGGTTTTACGAGCCTTTGAAAAGTTTAAAATGAAGGACTCTCCATCACGAGGATAAAAGGGAAGGGGGATAAAGGATCGGCTTGTTTTAAACCCTTATGAATTGGTATCATTCGTAGGACATCCATGACAAGAATAGAACCCTTAGAATTGAAGTTACGAGGCAACTTTGAATCCAGTTACGCCATTTACACCTGAAAAACGAAATCTCTTAAGTACATCATCTAAAAAATTCCCATCATAATCGAATCGAAGCCTTTTCAAAATGACCTTAAAAAATTAGGTTTTCTTACTTCTTTTTGGTACACACTGAGAATCTCATTAAGGAATAAACGGACCGTCTAACATTGGTCTTTCGGCGATTAAGCAGATTGCACTTCATTAACAATGTCCCCAAATCATTAACAAGCCTGTTAGACAAATTCTTGGCAATGATCTTGTAGATAATTCCAAATGAGGATTAATTGGTCTAAAGTCCTTGACCAGGTTAGCGTCCTTGACTTTTGGGATCAAAGCTATACATGAGGTGTTTACAACAGAGGAATTTCTCCAAAAATGCCGATAAAAGCCAAAAGAAAACCCGTCAGGGCCCGGGGATTTGTCTGTGCCACAGCCCCAAACAGCCATTTTAATCTCCTGTTTAGAAACTTCTCGCTCGAGGTCCTGACTTTGATCTTCAGAAATAGTTTTCGGAAATCTCATATCAATATTAGCACGCCTCTCCGAAGGTTTAGCGAATCTATCCTGAAAATGAGAAAGAAATTCTTGTTTGACATCATTAGGCTGCTCCTTCCAAACGCCATCTGATCGTTAATACCCTTGATGTTAATTTGATTACGTTTTGTCTTCAAAATCCGTGGAAAAAATTTGAGTTTTCATCGCCTTCGACTTGACATTGTTACTTGGCCCTTTATGAGCCAAAATCCATGATATGAATTTGATCATGTTACGAAGAGCAGCCAACACCTCCATCTTTTTTTCCGCTTTACCTCAGTACCTGTTACCTTTGTCAATAACCGCGGTCTAATGGTATCAACTCCTCTTAAGATTTGCAATAGTTGAAACGTTTCACTTTTGTTATCTTTTATCAAATCTTGATGTGAGCTTTATAAGGGAATTTCAATTAACGCCAAAGTTACGCATTCCATTTGAGTCAACAGAAGGGGCCAGAATTCCAAGTTGAAGTTGACGAAATCTTTAAAGCACCTCCGAGATGAATCCAATGGTGAAAGAAACGGAAGGGAACCGGACCATTAATCATGGCCGCACTCTCAGAAGAATCGTCTGTGATCGGATAAGAATCTGTCCAAATGTTGCGTTTAATGTGGGGAATATATTTAGCAAATTGTTAAATACAAAAAAATATATCCAACTTGCTCCTTTTTGGTCGCAGAAGATTAGGACACCAAGTGAAAGCTACTACCTCCAAGATGAACTTCTTCAAGACCCGTTAGAATTATAAAAGAATTAAAAATATTCGCCCCAACGAACATTAAAATTAGTACCAATCTCTGTCTGATTTGACGCGAACCTATAGAAGTCCCCCATAATAATCACAACCTCTCCTTGCCACTGATTATACATGCGCCAAGTAGTCCCAAAGGAATCGTTTATCAGGGATCATGAGAGCATAGACCGACAATAATATGAGGGCAATAACGTTCAATAACCAAACACACCCTTAAAAAATGATAAAAAAAATCCGAAATGTGAAGCTTTTTTTACAAATAACTGTTGGGATTCAAACACACAAGATTCCACCTGAATTACCTACCGAGCGATTTACTATGAAGATTGCTCAAAAGTAGAATTACCCCACACCGGCGAACACTGAGAAATAGATCTATCTCCTCCATCTTTGTTTCTTGTATCGCTAGTCAAAATTCCACCTTTTTCTTCACACATAACGACCTTTGCCCAATCTTTTTTGGTCAAACGCCACCCCTTTTGAGCGGGGCCTTGTATATTAAGGGACAAAAAATTCTATCGATCTACAATCGACGCTCCTTGGAGATCAATGATTATCGGACAGATTATTAATCACCCCATCCATGTTATAGCCCATTGATTGGCAACTTTCACACTTCCTCCTTAAGGTACATAAAATGAGCCCCTGAAACTCCGGTGCCACTGATTTCTTAAAATGAACCGAAACTTGCGGATTCTATTTTTTTTTTTTTTATATTTTTTTTTTTTTATTTTTTTTTAATCTACATTTTCTTTTGTGGTTGGAATTGGTAGATTCTCCAGGTCTTCGTTGAGTTTCTCCGTCTCGAAAGTAATTAAAAGACTTCTTATCCCCTGTTATCATCATTGTCAGTTATTAGGTTGTAAAATCCTGGTGGGATTGCGGGACTAGAATTTGTATCACTCTCCTTTGTTTTTGAGCATTTGTCTTTTGTTATGAAATATGGTATAGCCAATATGGATTCCACAGATGAGTTCTTTTTTTAACCACCTTCAGTTTTCAAAAACCGTATCTGGAACTTCGAACTAGTTGCTACAACTCATCTCAGATTCAAGGTTCTTCATTCCTTCTTTCTAATAGATCGTCATCAGATTATTCCTCCTCATCCGAGTCCTCCACCAGGTCCAGGGGTTCCAACCTGGGACCTCCTTAGCACGAATCCCAATTAACACTTTTCACGGAAAATGATCTTGAAGTTTTCATAAATATTTGAGTGGATTAGTGAACTAACATTATATGTTTCGAGTGGAATCATATTCCCATCAGAGTCATTAGTGGTCGATTATGTTCCCACCACCTGGTGGACATATTCTTTGAGAGTGTTCAAAGTCATAGTTTCTAAGGTAACACCTTCATTTTCTACCCACACAATGCGTCATCCAGGATTGATATCTCGATAGAAGCTTGACGAATTTTACGAGATCCAAGATGCTTCTCCCACTTATCGCGGAATGCCCTATTTCGATTTAACATGAGGAAAATTCTATAGAGAACAACAATTCACTAAGTAACTTACATTCAAGTCCACGAAACCTCTCTTCATCAAGAGCGTTCTTGAGATTGGTATGGGACGCAAAATTCTTTATTCATACCCATTAAGGATGAAGATAAGTCTTTGGGACGGAGCGCATAATCTTCGTCGAGGAACAATGGCTCGAGTGCGGAGTCATGATCAACCGACTTATGATTTTTTACCGCATTAACATATGAATTAGAACTCCCAGAATCCCCACTATTAGGACGAGACAAATTAGCAACCTTCTTATGATCTGCCCCTTTGACCACTTGTTTCAAAAGTAGCTCTTTGAAATCTTGCCTTATAGTGTGAAGCTTGAATTGACCCACCCAAATTGTGCTTAAAATTGTTCACCAAGCGATACATTAATACACGTGATAAAACAACAATACAAAAGTTTTCCTTCTTTCGTCCTGTTCCGAGGGATAAACGATAATCAAAACATTGTCCGTATTGTTACATGATTGAAAATAGCTCTTTTGCAGAAAAAATTTTCCCGGAAAATTTGTATCTTAACATGGAGATAGAATTACGATTAAAGTCGTCCTCTTTGATCTAGGACTCCCCTTTAGAATCTTTGATTGAAGGGAGAACAAGATAAAAAAGGATTGAAAAGAAAAACAGATCAGGGTTTCAATGACAGCGAGATTAAACGGAAATGGAAACGGAGTCTAATTGATTTAAAGAGGAGAATAACAAATCTAAATTACAAAAACCCAAGATGAGAAACCCGCCTAACACGCTCGATATGAGATTAATCAATCAATGATTAATCCCAATTTCAGGGGTTATAACAGGATTCAAACAAAAGGGAAGAAGGAATTTAGATTGTTAATTTGTGGAGTTTGAAAGTCATCTTTGTTAGAAGATGTTCATCAATTAGGGTTTTTGAATTGGGGGTAGAGAGAGAATTGGGGGGTATAAATGTTGAAGATGATATTTTATCTTCTCTAAAGTGCAATGCTGCTAATTTAATTTCCTGGAGGTTTCTTAGAGTCGCTAGGCTTGAAAACGCATCCCTGCCTAGCCTATGATTCCTAAGTGGAATGAATCCGCGAAGGGAATTGATAACGCTCATTATATATATATTTCTATATGTGTTATCTATGCTTTTATATATATTTATTGGTTAATTATAAGAGCTTTCGATACTTAATACACTATATTTGCTATTATAGGTTCATGAGACGTGTCGTGGAATAAAATGAAAGAATACACGAATATATGGAGCTTAAACGAATAAGTAAACTCAAGTTAAAGATCTCCCGATGCCTGTCCACTGTTTTGGCCATAACTTGAGCATACGAACTCGGGTTGACACGATTCAACTGCCCACGCGACCGGGAAAGAATTATCTACAACTTTTATTTTTGGTCCAAGAGCTGAAAATGACCACAAGTACGCCGTACTTGCCAATAAGTACGAAGCACTTTTCCCTGATCCAAAGTACGGCTGTTTTTTAATAAAGTACGCCGCACTTTCTGCCTGATGCAATTAATATGTGAATTTAGCCCCAAATCCGACTACCCCAACTTGGTCTCCAAGTATTTGTTAGCCTATAAATACCCCCATATGTGCTCGGGAACTTCATATCTTACACACACAATCCATAAATCAATTGGGAGAGGAGGAAGGAGTGGTGAAGATCCTTGGATCCTATGATCCAAACACCCCTTTATCTCGCCATGCTACCACCACCCTCCACCGCGAATCACCACTGATCCACCACCTCTTTCAGACCCCAAACACTATAATTTCATAATTTAAATGCATTATACCATGAGGATTAGATGATTCACACCAAATCTCTAATTTCTTCACTATATTAAACCCGTTACCAAACACAACATTTGGCGACGTGTTCTTGATTTCCAGCAGGGTCGTGACAGCCCCTCAGGTTATTTTAGGAGGTTCGGATATTGGTTGTTTGTGAGAACAATTGGTTATTAGTTTTGGTACTTTGTTCTTGCACATTGAATATGTGAAACATATATAATATTTGGATGATTTTGCTATGACTTGTGAATATATATGTTTATGAATTCGATGTTATCTTTGCTTGGATCATTGTTTATCTTTTGGTATATTATTGCAATTAAAATATGCCGAAAGGGTTCATTGTCTTGGTGTATTTTGAACCGTTTGTCTATGGCGTGGCACTATCATACTTGTGAGAATTGTGTGGTAAATTGATAAACAACCCAAGTAGAATGATGTTTAAGACCCTTCCTTATGTTGACCGACCGGGTTGGGAGGAATTCATATGTATGCGTATTTGATATAAACTATTCCTAATGCACTCGTGATGATGTAGTATATAGGCCGAAATGATTCTATGTTATCATTGGTAGATATGCTTGTTATTATGATTACCCATCATATATAACTTGTATGCGTTGTTTATATAAAGTCTCACTCTATCTCTATGTATTTTGTTATGTCGATCATGCCTTGTTTCTTGCTTGCTTAATAAACACGTTTTGGCTATTTAATCTGTGACAATCATTTAGCTTTGTTACTTGATAAACAATATGTAAATTGCTATAAATCACGTGGAACGACCTAGACTTGCCTAATACTATATTACACTCGATAGGATATACTTGCCCGAATGTTGTGTCTTTAGTCAAAATTGGTATTTCTAGTTATTATAAATTTAAAGCTTGTAAAAACACACATCAGGAATTGACATTTTCTTAGTTCACAGTGATTAAACCTTCTAACTAATTTGTGAGATACGCTCTTAGTGTTATCCAAAAGACTCTAATTTGTTTCACGCCTCTTACCATGACTAGAAAGGCCATAATAAAAGCTTACACCCCAATGATGTAAGGATCTGAAGACAACACTTCATGCTAATAAATTGCTACTTATTATTAGAGCTAACTCTCCTATCTAGGTTTTCGTGCTAAGGGTCGCCTATTGGGCATAGGGCAAACAACCTAGAGGATTGGTAGTTTTAAGTGTTAGTGCAAATATTACGATATTTAAACTAAACAATCCCTTAGGTTTTAATAATAACAAACAAGTAACTTGTAATACATAACGTAAAATGTGCAAGTTATGCGTGACCACAACTCATTAACGCATACATTCATCAACACCTCTCGACATATAAAGTTCTTACCATACATAAAAAATAAAAAAAATAATAAAACGAATCCTTCCCCTCTGGTGACCATTGACAAAAAAACCCTAACATCCATTTTTTTATCCACCCTAAAATCTTAAATTTGATTCATGTGTCAATTCATAAATCGTCTTTGAGTTTTAGGGTTTGATCTTAATCGATTAGGGTTTGATTAAACTCATAAATGATTCATTAATCTGCTTTAGGGTTTTATTTTCTTTTGCGATTGACTGATGCATATTATGTGTTTGTGATTGCTTACTGCCATCGCAAATACATTAAGATTCTTGTTATTTAGATTCATTACTGCTCTACTTTCTTGTTGATTAGTTGGTGGTTGATTGGGTGTTAAATTATTCGTTTATAAACCCTAATTCTTTGGGGTTTTATTTTCTGATTTTGGTTGTTTTATTTGTTGTGACTCGTGGTCTGGATACATGTTGATCTTACGTTAGGTCGTTTGTGGTGGGCATGGAACGAGGCTTTTTTAGTCAGAATGGGAGTGGGAGAGGGAGAGGCATAAAGGAGAAACAACATGGCTCAGCTAACGATACCACACAGGTTACTGTTGTGATGCCCTCTGCTGAAGATGGGCTTGTTTTGAGTAGTTCGGGTGGTCATACGGTTGAGAAGGTGACTGAGTCGGGGAATAAGAAAGGTACACAGGATGAGAATGTGGGACAGACACCGATTAGCTCTACTGTTGATCTGAATTTAGGTACTTCTTATGCTAAATTATTTACTAGAGAATCGAGTAGGAAAGTGTGAATTTCCGCACTTTAATTACACCAGTGAGAAACGGGACTGATGTGGTTGTCCCGTTGGAGTCTATTAGAGCTATTAATGGTCGGTTTGTTAATACGACATATGGTTTCTTTTTGGGGAAGAGGGTTGCTTACCTCGTTGTTGCTAACTATGTTAGGAACACTTGAGGTAAATATTGACTAGTTAAATCAATGCTTAACTCGTCTACCGGGTTATTTTTCTTCCACTTCAGTTCTATGGATGGTTTGGATTCAATGCTTGAAAGTGGTCCGTGGTTTATTCGTCTTCTCATATTGCTGAAGGCAATCAAACAAATCATCATATGTAACTATTTTTACATCTTTTGCCAATTGAACACTTGTGACATATTTGAGCCATTCAGGTTGAAGACAATTCAGGAATTTAGTATTGATGGTGACTTCAGAAAAAATAATTTTGTTTCGTTCCAAATCATTCATCAGCTGAGCAAAGCGATTATAGACTGACACAAGTGATTCTCTAGATTCAGCAATGAACTGATCAAACTCATTATTAAACCGTTTTTCCCTGTCAACCTTATTCAACACAGTTCCCTGCATTAGGCATTCAACCCTAAGCCACATTTCTTGTGTTGTTTGACATGCATCAACCAAATTGTAGATATCATTTGGTATGGAGATAAGAATTAAGTTCATCGCTTCGATATCAACCTCATATTGAAAATTGTTCTTGATATCCATGGTCTTTCTATATGTTCTTCATATTTTTATATCTTTTATAATTTTATAGGTTTTTCTCTTTTATTTGTATAGGTAGGATTGTTTTAGTATATTTGAGAAATTTTAACCTTTTTTCTCCTAACTTTTATAAACAATGACAAATATGTGTAATTTTGTAATTTTCTCTATGGTTTTTAAACATGATGCGAATTTATACGGGTGTAATATAAACATTTATTTTATTTTTAATATAAAAGTTATGAAATTGTAATATTAAAAAGATACACTTTTTATTTGTAGAAATTTATAAAATGACGAGGTTCAGTAAAGAGTTGTATATAAAGTTATATGTAAGAATTTTCAAAAGAATATGTATCTAAAAACTTCATATGTTATATATAGTATCTATATTAGTCTATTATTGTTAAGTCTAGGGGTCATAATGTAACTTTAGTTCTTTATTATAGTCAAATAGGGATGTATAGTCGGTTACCTACACTACATATACCATCTCACGATGGTTTAGTTTAGGTATTCAATTATCCACTGATTTTTCTCTTTTGTTGCAGCAGGTTACAACTCTTTTTAGGGTTGGTTTCTTCCCCCCTCATCTCTACAATAAAAGTTGAGGAAGGAGGGGTTATTGTATCGTTCATTCTTTTCCTTGATCAATAAAACGTAAACGTTTGGGTCAAGTCGTGTGGGTTCTTCTTTACTCGTGTATCGGTGTCGATTACCTTTACAAGATTCGGATTCCGCATAGTTCGCTTCTGGGTTTGTTGTAGAATTTTACAACAAGTGGTATCAGAGCTTTGGTTCGTAAAAGCAGAAGCGAGGTCGATCTCGTAAATGGTTTTCTTGTTCGTCGATCGTTTGACAACAAGGGTTCTTGGGTTTTAGGTTTTTGAAGATTCAAGCTTGTCGTGATTTTGCAAGATTTTCGGGTTTGCGAAAATCGATTTACAAGGTATATCAAGAAAGACAACATAGTGAGTTTAAGCAAGAAGAAGATAATCTCTTTTTGGCGGGTAGTTGTTTAAAAACATATACGACAAAAAATAGAGGTATATTTTTAATTAGTACATGCATGTGTAGCTTTATCGATGTACTGTACATGCATGTAGGTATTTTCTTTTGCTTGTTACTTACACAGTTACACGTGAAACATATTGAAGTATGAATATTTCTTTTTAAGTTGAAGTTTTTAATTTGTTGAAGGTTTATATTCGATAAAGGTTTTTTAAATTTCAAAGATTCTTGTCGTGTTGCTTGGTAGTTTGGTTGACAAGTTGCCGTTTAGCATATAAAGTCGACAAGGGTGTTTCATACGCACACGGGTACTTTGTTTAGTTCAGTGTTATGAGGTTTATATCACAAGGTTATCAGAATAACAAAGGGGAGAGAAAATTAAGTCTAAGACTTGTCGAGGTTGCAAGGTTTCTTAGGTTATAAGAAATTGTTTTGCATAAATAAAGTACGACAAGGGTTACTTCGAAAAGCGTAGGATACTTTCTTGATTCAAGGGTTGTCGATTTGTTGGATGGTTTTATGCCCACGGTTCAATGGCTATTTGAGTAAGAAAGGGTTTTGTTTTTGAAGTGAATCTTGGTTTGATCGATTTCTAAGAAGGTTTATTCTTAGGGTTATATAGATAAAGCAAGGGTTTTTACAAACGGGTTACTTTGCTAGATCGTGTTTTGTGTAGGTAAATTCACAAAAGGTCAAACGGTTAGCAAAGGGTTAAAAGAATGATGACGGGTACCAAGATTGACATTGAGAAATTCGATGGGAAGAATGACTTCGGGTTATGGCATGTAAGGATGAAGGCTTTGCTAGAATAGCATGGATTAGTTGTAGCATTAGAGGAGTTACCCGCAGCCACGATTGTGGCGTACGACAATGTCATTCAGAGTAAGGCCTACAACACATTGATCTTGTGTTTGGGTGATCGAGTCCTATGGGAGATCACCAAAGAGACGACTGCAGCAGGGATTTGGAAAAAGTTAAAGACTTTATATATGACAAAGTCTTTAGCTAATCGTTTGTACTTAAAAAAGAAGCTATATACTTTTTAAATGCATCCAGGTAAGAGTCAGTCTGAACATATTGATGAGTTTTACAAGCTCGTAGGTGACTTAACGGCTATAGATGCTGCTATATCGGATGAGGATCAGACATTATTATTAATAACATCTTTTCCATCGTCTTACGATAATTTCGTAGAGACTTTGCTATATGGTCGGGATACTTTGAAGCTAGAAGACGTGCTCGCGACACTTAATTCTAAGGAACTTCAGAAGATGATAGAAGCAAAGGGTGATGGTGGTGAAGGGTTGTATGTGAGGGGAAGATCTGGTCAGAGAGATATAGAGCAGGGTACAAATAGTGCATAGTCAAAGTCACAAGAAAGAAGCAGCAGACTCAGGTGTTATATATGTCAGTCTGAGGAGCATTTAAAGAGGGATTGTCCCAGGTATAATAACAAGAAATCTCAAGGTTTTGTCAGGAATGAAGATCAGGTATCCAGTTCTAGAGCTGATGAGTATGACAATGTTGATGTTATGATGGATATGAGCGTTAATGAACTGTTAGACTCGATCATGGATTCAGGGGGCTCATACCATATGACATACAAGAGAGATTACTTGGTTGATTTTGGAGAGTATGACGGTGATAATATACTGCTTGGTGATGGCAGGGAATGCCGTGTACGGGAGACGGGTAAGGTTCAAGTATAGATGAGGGATGGGTCAAGTCTCATGTTGGACAACGTCAGGTATGTTTCGGAATTAAGGCGAAACTTGATATCGCTGACACTCTTGAAAAAGAGGGTTTTACCATGAAGATGCAGTCGGACAAGATCAAGGTTATAAAGGATTCACTGGTGGTATTATCAGGAAAAAGAAAAGATAATTACGTATATACCCTGGACGGTCAGGCAGTGACCAAGAAGACATTGAAGGGTAGGAAGCAGTTAGGAGAATATCAGATTGGTGGAAGATCAAGACGGGTAATGTTCTTGATTTTTGTAATCAGAGGTCTACACAACAATGTACGAAGAGTAGGGTCACCAAACATTTAGGTGTTGCAGTGATACAACAGTAGAATGGGTTGGTTAAGGAGACAAACGCGACACTCTTGGTTAAGGTACGTTGTTTTTTGATTCAGTCTGGTCTGTCTAAGGTTCTTTGGACGGAGGATACAACCATGTCACGTATCTAGTGAACAAGGTCACCATCATCAGCCGATGGGGATTTAAGACGCCTTAGATATGATAGGTTTGTTTGGTTGGGTTGCTAGTTATTAAGAAAGGGATGGCTTGAACCGGTTAAGCTTCAAGTGCATATTCCGGGATTACCGTAAAGGGATATTGGGTAATAAAGCTTATGGAGGTTCGAGACATGCATTACTTTCAAGGTAGTACTTTACAGGAATATAGAGTTTTCACATGAAACTAGGAATAAAAGAAAACTTCATTGTTCTGTGTAGGTCGGGTTTATGTGCAAACGGGTGTTGCAAGGAGTTAAGTTTGAGGTGGCACCGCAGGAGGATCATTCATTTAAGGTGGAACCTCATAGGAATGTCGATCATGTAGCTGGTTTTTCCAAGGAAGTACAAACTTAAGATTTGATATACTATCATTTAGCACTTGTGATATGGAGCATAAGACTCAACACTATTGAAACAATTCATGTTAAGATGAGACATAATAGGTTGCTTTTGCAGTTACTACAGTGGATAAGATTTATGAACATGATTCATTGAATTTCAGTAATACAGTTGCTTGTAAGGTGATATCTAAGTGGAGGACTGGATTGAAAGATGATATGGATGCTCGATCAGATGTGTATGTGTTGCAACGGTTGTAGTAAATGCTACGTAGTGATGACAACGATTAGCCATTACAGGAGTATACACCAGGTTGTTCATACATCTACTTCTCTATCTAGATTGATAGGTTATTCTTGCCGGATGCAGGCCAAGATTTGGCTACAAGGGTTTTGTTGGTTACAGCAAAGGGAAATGTACTTGGTATGGAGATCGTCAGGGATCAGAGTGGTAATACTTTAAGGGTGTCACAGTCCAGGTTGTACACAGTGGGAAGTTGGTTACAACTTTGTTGGAGGGGAACTCCATACTGTCGTTGGAGTGGTAGTCTATCAGGGGACTGTTGAGGGAAAAGAATGGTAAAGTGGTCATGTAGATATGCGGTTGGAGCAGGAGTATCAATATGGTCTGCACGTAGACTTGACATAGCTTTGCAAGATGTGGGGTACATTGGATAAGTGTTGATCGTGGATTAACAAAAAGTTTGTACCATGGATTTTTGTGGATTTTGACTACCACAATGGGAGACATCGGTCTACTGTCAGTGTAGATCATTACAAGGTCATGTGATGATACAAGGATCACTGTGTAGGAAGCTAAGAAGCTATGATGCTGCACATGATGGCTTTGTCACAACTGAAGCGGCATACATGACACTTACGGAGGCTGCAAAGGAGGTTATTTGACTAAAAGGACTCGCAATAGAGTCAGGATTCGAGCTAAAGATAGTAGTGGGTATTGCTACAGGTGCATTGTCAAAGGCTATCCCTGGTCTGGCATAGGTTGAATTTGCTGAGTATCGGTATAGGCTAATATGGTTCTAAGGTGGAAATTGTGAAATATAGTATCCATATTAGTTTATTATTGTTAAGTCTAGGGGTCATAATGTAACTTTAGTTCTTATTATAGTCAAATAGGGATGTATAGTCGGTTACCTACACTATATATACCATCTCACGATGGTTTAGTTTAGGTATCAATTATCCACTGGTTTTTCTCTTTTGTTGCAGTAGGTTACAACTCTTTTTAGGATTGGTTTCTTCCCCCCTCATCTCTACAATAAAGAGGTAAGGGAACAAATTCATAATCATTCTTTGACATTACTCATTTCATGATCTCTGTATTCTAAAATTCTCTGTTATATTCTGCAACATAATAACAAGGAAACACACAAGAATCTATGCAATGTCAAATGATTTCAATACCACTAGGTATGAAAATTTTGACAAAGACTTGTGGTAGCATTCTTATTTAATGTTGACTTTTAAAGGTTAATGAATAACGATTCCTTACGATCTGAGTAGCTTAACGTATTCCATCCACCCAGATTCTACCAGAATCTAAAGAAATTCTATTGACTATCATCAAGAGGTGTGATCTTGAAAATAAGTAGACGTGTGAAAAGAAGTAATTATAATTATGGTGTGCAACATAATTATAAATGCATCACATACGTGAACTTGTGACCTTGATTAACCTAAATTCATACCCAGTACCTATCTCTAAACAATACCACTACAACTTTCAACTAAATCTCGGGACGAGATTTCTATAAGGGGTGGAGACTATAACAACTCAATAATTTTCATCAAATGCAAAACCTATTTTACTATTATCACAATTATACGGGGAAATTTTTTGCTTTATTACATTACTTGCATTGTCAATGTCTCAGTATGTCATGTAACTTACATAACTAAAGTAGATGAGCTCACGCAACCTATCTATGACAATCCTATCTTCATATATGTCAAGCAATCATCATAATATATCAAGTCAATATCATAATATCATTTTTACAAAGTACATTATTCCTATAATGTACCATTCGCAACGTTATATCAAAACGGGCTTTAAACCGTTATCGGATGCCTCTAAACCCTAATTCCATGAAGGATTAACATCTAAAGTGAATGCACAAGCTACTAAAGCATATGTACAAGCAATATAACATCTCATTTGAAATATAAAATCTCTCCAAGTCAAAGTACAAGTCCTTAAAAGCACAATGTACAAGTCATTAAGCATGATCTCCAAAATAGCCGTTTTACCTCTGTTTTTATTCTAATTTCTTCACCATCACTTTTGTACAAGCTACTACACTCATTATACAATGTATAAACCCTAAATATTCTATTCATAAGCTTTCATACATCTTTTTACACTCAAAACCCTAATTCAAAACCCTAAACCCTAAAACCGAGCTAGTTTCTAAACCATGACTTGTTTCTTCGTTTTTATCCATTGTAAACCTAAACCAATACTTAAATAAGTTATAATAACATAAATTACAACATTCTCAATCATAATCCATTATCATTTCATCATTCTACTTCAATTATACAAGAAACAAATCCAGAAAACCCTAATTGTGCCCTAATTGGAACTTTGGACCCGTTTACTCATTTTCTACCCGTTTTAACCCAAACCACCTCTCAAATTTTGATTAGAATCCTTAATATAAGCCTTAGGATAAGTAACCTATCATTCTTAATCAAATTTACACGAATTACAAGCAAGCAAACTCAATCCAAGCCCTAATGGAACCCGTGAACCCTTTTCTTGCAAAATGACCCATTTCAAAGCCTTTCTTTGCAATCAAGCACCTCCATGACTAAGCTACTTCATCCCATAGCAGCTTACAAGCACCTCCTTTCATTATTTATGTATAAAATTAGCACATGATCTCTTGTTTCTTCTTGTTGTAGCCGTGGCATGCAAGGAGGCAAACACCTCATCCAAGCTAGTTTCTAGCTTAACCAACACATCTACTAGCCCCTACTCATCACCCTCTAGACCTCCTATGTGTCCTAACCAGATCATAACCCTTGCTTACTCATTATACCTTCAAATGGGTATAAATAGGACTCTTATGTCTTCATTTTTCTTCATCCCCCACTTCCTCCTCTATAACCCTTATAGGCAGCAATCCTTTGCTCCCTTATGATCCTAGGATCATTAAAGAAGTTCAAGAAGCGAAGCCTTGAAGAATTGAAGCCCCGGAGTAAAGATACAAGGCGTACGAGTGGAAATACTACCCGAAACGACCCGTTTCCACCATTTTTGCTCCTTGAAGCTCAAACCCAGGTTTTGAATGTTCTACTTCTGCTACTACACCCTTATAATGTTCATATGATCCTAAATATACTCTTGTTAAAGTTTCATAACTCAATTCATGCTCATTTTCCATTTTGATCCAAAACCGTACACCCGAAACCCTAATTTCGCGTTTTTCTTAAAACTAAATGTTATAATGGTTAAATATTGTTATAATCTATCCTAGCATGCTTAACTAATGTTAAAATAACCACTTTATTGATTAATGAAGGAATTTGAACTTAAAACCCGCGCGTTTACGTTTTGAAACCCTAATTTGACCCGTTTTGCTTCTTAGCTTAACGAATCGTTATTTTAAACTTGTGTTGCGTTAAAACTTCATATTTTAGTTTATTATAACTTATAAATGTCTATTGAAATGTTAAAATAAGCTTGCATGGCAATTTGGACATGTTTTGTAATTATAATCCATGCAAGGGGTATATATCGTAACTTTCAGAAACTTATAACTAAAAGGGCTAAAAGTGTAATTTTATCAAAGTTATAACTATAGGGGTCTATTATGTCACTTTTCAAAGTCCAAGGTTTACTTGGTATATCTTTCAAAGTTGAAGGACCAAAGTCGTAAAAATGCAAACCCCAGGGGTCTACTTGCAATTTTCCAAACCCTAGGGTCTAAAATGTAACATTTTGAAAAAGTATAAAATCATATCCAAAACATTATCTGACATAACTTTAATTAACGCTTCTCGTGCTTAACATTTCCAGATATTGAATAAAACGCTTAAAACCGATCATCCGGAAGTTATATTGTACCACAATACTAGGGAGCTTCATATTAAGAGGTTTCATCTTGGTATTACGTTCTGACTGAGTTGTTGGGTTTACGATTTAAAGTGCCCTAGCTCCTCAAACGTTTACTGAATGACTTCTGAATTATGATGGCCCGAACGGTGATACAATAATTCCAAACTCCTCAATCAAACTCATAACTCTTAAAACTAAAGTTCTAGAGTACAATCTTCCTAAGACTCAACATATTTACTCAGGTTGCGTGACGTGGCTGTTTATTATCATTTTACTATATCAACATTCCCCGGTTAAGATTGTGATAAGGTCGTCAGCTTTCATTTCAGAATATTTATTACAACTACCTACCAGGTGAAGTTCATAACCTCGCCTTTACTTATTTACATGTTTTATAAACCCGCGAGGGGGATACATGCTTGTTACAAACTCTTTTACATACTCGTTTATCTTATAACAATGTGATTACTTTTCAAAGGCTTAATGAATTCATAACCTCATATTTCAATCTTTTGAATACTTTATAAACCTGTGATACTTGATATAAACCATGAATGCAAGTGTTTTCTAAATGTATGCTATCCAGATATATTATTGCCTAAGTAGCTTCCAATGCCATTATTTCCATATCATGAATCATTAATTACTTGCATTGTGAGTGAACGCGAATATTGTGAATATATCTATTGAGGGTGACGGCTCCCATTGGTATACCCATTCATCAGGTAGCCAAACGCACTATGTTTGTCCTAATAGGTAACCTTGGCAAGTTATCTTTTCCACGGAGACATCTGTCCCTAACCAATATCACTACGGTGATTTCCCTGTTAATGTATTGATGTCATGAACTTAGGTACAATAATAATGTTACCCTGATTTTCCGTGATAATTGTATTCAATGCAATTATTACCATTATAGTGACTTGCATTCAACCATATAATATTCAACTGTTTTCCATGATAATACTGTTCTCTATAATAATACTGATCTCCATGATAATTATCCCAGTAATGCCAATATTTCCATTATAACTTGTATTCAACTATTACATTTCAAACCTATGAATTTCACTCAACCTTTGTGTTGACCCTTTTTATGCATGTTTATCTCAGGTAATTGAGCAACTTATGGCATGGAGTGGCATGGACATGAAGATGGCTAAAACTTGTTATCATTCACATTTTATGTTTCTAGATTTTGGGACCTGCCTTTGTAAAACTCTGATTTGAAATGAATGATAACATATCTTTTGAATAAACGTCTCTTTTGGGTCATTTTCTATGATTATGATTGTTGTATCCATGAAGTAATACCCCAGATTAGCTTCCGCTGCTATATTGTAAAAATGGAGGTGTTACACACAAACACACCCATAACGCCAGGATAGACATGCGTGTCCGATCACATCCCTATTCGAATTTAACCAATGGTTAAGATGAATAATATAGGGTAGCAACCTTCTAACTTTCACCAAAAGTCGTAAACCAACGAGGTACAAAGCATGCATACATGGTCGGAATACCGGAATAGACATGCATGTTCGTAAGAATCCTCATTCGCGTAAAACCAGTGGCTAATCATCAGGTGAGAGGGAAGTAAATTATTGTTAAGCAAAAATCAAGAAACAAATAGATTAAAGCCTAAAGTACAAGTTGCTAGACACTTTTTTCCGACCGTTACCATGATAAAGACACAACTATTTACAACGTCTTGATCATCGATAAAAAACAATCAACCTAAGTTAGCGTTCCCGTAACGGTCAACTTCCCAATCATCCCAAAACTTTCCATACTCTACAGGGTAAGCGGCAATATCTTTCACTTTATACAATACTCTACATCGTTGATTTCAAAACGTATCAACGAATAATCGATCCTTCGTGTAATTCCTTCGGTAGTTGTGAAACGATTATCTTCAAACTTTCCTTCTCTTTTTTTTGTTGCCATTTTTCTCATTTTTTTGATTTTTTTAAACAAATACCTTAAATCTCGGTGTAGTTTAATGGCTAATACTCGAAGGTATTAGCCTTCAAACGTCATAATAAATACAAGAGCAATTATTTAGCCAAGGTAAACTAACAGAGTTAAAAAATGATACCAAAAATTGAACGATTACTAAAGTATATGGAATTACACGTTGTCTTGTATGGAATGGAATATGTTGCTCGACCTCTTCTGCTCTTCTTTTCCTCTGAAAATCGAATTTTATGGTTTAGGTATCGAGAATATGATTTAGCACACTTAAAACTCATTTTTGACTTTTTTATTTATAAGGTCTGGAAGTCGGTTGGATACGGCGTATCTATGAGTTAGATACGACGTATTGGGTATTTATTGGAGTAGGGACCACGCTTGATATCTTACAGAATATTATATTATATCCATATCTTGAATACGACGTATTGATCTCTCTGAATACGGCGTATAGATCTTCTTTCCATTTGTGGTCTTTGGTGAGTGTAGGCACGGAT